>JBAKBP010004450.1:0-135647 GCA_037953745.1 Lithodes maja | reverse complement strand
CTGTTCCCCAGGCTGTCTAGCGGATCAGCCCCCAAGGTGCCGAGCAAGCCCAAGGCCCATAATCGAGTATTTATATTATTATTATATTTTGTATTTTATTTAAATATTTATATATTTGATTTATTAGTTTTTATTTATTTTATTTTATTTATTTCATTTTATTTTATTTTATTTTATTTCATTTTATTTATATATATATATACCGTATATATTTGTTTTGTTATTCCTGTTCCCCAGAATGTCTAGCAGATCAGCCCCTGGGTCCTGAGCAAGCCCAAGGCCCATAATCGAGTATTTATATTATTATATTTTTTTTTTTTATTTATATATACAGTATATATATATAAATATATATATAATATATATATATATATATATATATATATATATATATTATATACTGTATATAATATATATATATATATAATATATATAATTATATATATATATATACCCGGTATATAATTTATATATATATATTTTTTTTTTTATTCCTGGGCTACACACCCAGGGTGTGTAGCGGATCAGCCCCAAGGTCCCGAGCAAGCCCAAGGCCCATAATCGAGTATTTATATTATTATTAAATTTTTTATTTTATTTATTTTATTTATTTTATTTATATATACAGTATAATATATAATATATATATATATATATATATATATATATATATATATATGTATATATATATATATATATATATATATATATATATATATATATATATATACGTATATACCCGGTATATATATATTTTTTCTTTATTATTCCTGTTCCCCAGGCTGTCTAGCGGATCAGCCCCAAGGTCCCGAGCAAGCCCAAGGCCCATAATCGAGTATTTATATTATTATTACATTTTTATTTTATTTATATATTTATTTGTTTGATTTGATTTATTTCATTTTATTTATATTTTTATTTCATTTATTTTATATATATATATATATATATATATATATATATATATATATATATATATATATATATTTATATATTTATATAAATGTTGTACATTGTGGCAAAGATATACAACTGTATAAACATTCTCATATATTTACATAACAATAACAATGCATGGATACAATTGCGCATAGCTCGCGTACCAATAACGTTATATTATTTTTGTTTTCACCATTAGAAAGAGTATAATTTTCCGATGACGGTGATATAAACAGTTATATACGTATCCGAGCAAATAAACCAATGCCGAGGTGGGGAACAGCTCGGAACCCGGCTAGGATTGGCGGAAAAGAGACGGGTGAAGCGTAAATATTCGCATTTTGGCTCTTAATTTCAAATATTCATAGCGCAAAAAGTATTTGTCCTAGGAACTTCTAGTTTGTTTTATACTCATCAGCATTATTTGCCGTATTCATACAGCTTAAATTTAAAACCATACACTTCGTAACAACGAAATAAATCGAAAATGTTATAAACCATATACTGTATATATTTTTTGTTTTCGGTCACTGCATGGAAACAATTGCGCATAGCTCGCGAACCAATTACGCTATATTATTTTTGTTTTCACCATTGGAAAGAGCACAATTTTTCGATTCTGGTGATATATACAGTTATATACGTATCCGAGCAAATAACGCAACCACGAGGTGGGGAACAGCTCGGAACCCGGCTAGCATCGCCGGAACAGAGATGGGTGAAGCATAAATATTCGCATTTTGGCTCTTCATTTCAAATATTCATAGCGCAAAAAGTATTTGTCCTAGGAACTTCTAGTTTGTTTTATACTCATCAGCATTATTTTCCGTATTCATACAGCCTAAATTTAAAACCATACACTTCGTAGCAACGAAATAAATCGAAAATGTTATAAACCATATCAATCAAAATATTTGTTTTGTTTTTTTCGGTCACTGCTTGAGAACTATTGAAGATAAACAATTTCTGTTTTCAGATTTGGAAAGAGGAGAAAAAATACTATTATTTGAGCAAAAAAAAATATATGGTCATCACTCACAATTTAGAGCTAGGACGGTGTGAAGATAATTGCATGGGAAATAATTGTATTCCGGACTCATTTACACTTTCATATTTCGATTTATTTAAAAAAAAAAAAAATTATCATGTACTATAAATATTCCTCTTTCCATTGACATATGATACATCACAATAAACCGCATTCTGGTGGATGAAAATACAGAAAAACACAAGGCTTCGAAAACTCGCCCAGCCTCATATTTCATGGCAAATTAGAGAATGTCTTACCGTAAGTTAGCTAATTAAGTTGCTGGATGCGGGAGGGTTAATAAAGGGGATATGAAAAATGTACTAAAGCTCAGTGATAGCGAAAGAACTCGTACAAATGGTTTCAAATTAGATAAATTTCGTTTCAAGAAAGATATAGGCAAATATTGGTTTGGTAACAGAGTTGTAGATAGGTGGAATAGGCTACCAAGTGCTATAGTGGGATCAAGAACGATAGGGAGCTTTAAGATACAATTAGATAGGCATATGGACGAGATGGGTTGGGTGTGAGGGTGATCTGTCAGGTGTGGCCCAGGTGTGGGGATCTGCAGATCCCCGTTTTTCTGACATCTGACCGTTTCGGTGAGGTAAGTCCTAATGGTGTTTTTAAGCTGGGCTTATAATTAGGGTTGGGTGTGACAGGGATCTGCCTTGTGTAGGCCAATCGGCTTTCTGCAGACTCCCATTTTCTTATGTTCTTATCTTATGTTCTTAAGTTAAAACGAAACATCTTGACATTTCGAGAGGTATACAGCGTCTCATTCTTCCACCACACTTTAAAGATAGAAATATAATCACCGCCAATTTTGAGATGAGCAAAAACCTCGAATCCACTTCAAATATTAATTTTGTATTACGGTTTCCAAAGTTAAAATATAAAATAGAATATGCGTTAATCAACATAAATAATAATCTTGACAAATAATGTTTTACTAAACAGTTACTGAAACACGTTTGATTTTTTTCTCACTATTTGAAAATAAAAATTAGGATGTCTAATAAGTAGTAATCAAAAGAGAAGGTGTGTATAAATGATTTATATACAGACTTACCTAGTCTATGGCTGGTTGCCGGACTTGGTCGTCCAAGGTGTAAGGAGTATTGGAGAGGACAGGTGGGCCTATAGGTATAATCCTTGTTGGGAATGATTAATAGGGGCCAATTGGATAGTCATATGATTGATGTGGGTTGGGTGTGAATGGGATCTGCCTCGTGTGGGTCAGTCGGCCTTATGCAAATTTCCTCTGTTCCTATTATTATGTTCCTTACAACAACCAACTATACTCCTAAAATCGATTAATGAAATTTACAAACACATGTGGCAGTCCGTGGATTCGAATCCAGTATTAGAACATAACATAAGCAAATGGGAGTCTGCATATTATGATAGTATGGACAAACAAAGCTTCAATATACAATAAAATGCTGTTTGCAACCATAAATTATTGTTTCTAAAAGAAAAACAATTGCAAATAATGTTCTACAATGCGGTAACTTTAGCATGTTAAGTGACGAGGTGGGTTGGGTGTGAGAGGGATCTTCCATATATGGGTCAATCGGCTTCCTGCAGACTCCCATCTTCTTATATTCTTATATAAGGAGCCAGACAGTTTTCATTTGCTTGGCAGAACAGGGCTGTCCTCGTGGGCGGCCTCGTTTTCGCTCGCGCCCTAGGACTCACCCAGCCACCTGTGCTGCTTCAACCAGCTGGAATGGGAGTAAAGCCGGTATCACACGAGCGTTTTTTCCCTAAACATTTATCCTGAACACTGGTCTGGGAGCTTATGAGGTCAACATTTATACCATTTCTGTCACCTAAATTCATCTATCATTAGTTTAGTTTTCGATACCAGTGCAAAATATTCCAGAAATGTTGCAAGAAAAATGTTGATCATCGAATGTTGACTATAAAAGCTCTCGTGTGATACCGGCTTAAGAAGTTAACCCCTTCATTACCGGTGCCGTCCTTTTGACTTTATTCTGGCTACTATTAGACGATGTTATTCAGTTTATAAAGGACCTCCAGCAACTACCAGGCATCCAACCATCCCACTTAACCATTTTTACTACCACCGATCCTTCTTAAACTGCACAAAAACATCTACTTTTAGCTAGAATATTTATAAAGAAACGTCGCCGGTACAGAAGAAATTCATTAATATCTACATAATATGTTCGTCCAAAAGGAAATTAACATGGAAATTATTTATATACACATTGCATATGTCTTGTAATCATGAAAGGCACAGATATATCACTTAACCTTTGCTATACCGGCGAAGTCTTTTTTATATTATTCTAGGTAGCTTTAGACGATTGTGTGCAGCTTAAGAAGGATCTGTGGTAGTAAAAATGGTTCGGCGATATAGTTCGAAGCCTCTTTATTGCTGGAGGCCCGTTTTAAGCTGAATAATATCGTCTAACAGTAACCAGAATAAAGTTTAAAAGTCGTCGTCGGTACAGAAGGGGTTACATTTCAAACAAATATACACCTTATTCACAGTGCACACGAGTATCGAAGTTTTGCGTAATGTTATTGCAATATTAAGGGGAGGCAGTTGATTTTTCGAGTCCTCCTCCTCCCTCATGTTTAGCTCTATTAGTTATAATTATGAGATTACAAGACATTCGGCCCAATAGTTTAGCTATTTTAAGACTTTATGCCCCATTTCTTTGTCAATATTAAGACTTTGTGCCATTTGTGTATCGATTTTTTCCTGGCGAGCGATAGCGAGCCTGTAGTGTAAGAGTAACCGGCCTTCGGCCGGGAAATTTTTCTACCGAAAAATGTACACATTTATATCGAAGGGGGGTCTTGTGGTTGTTTTATTTTTTAAAGTTTGATGGAGGTTTAGAGAGCAAACTAAACCCCTTCCTTAAACCATTGAGCCGAACCAGTAAATTATGCTGCACAATACCGTCTGAGCTCCCTTAACTTACTTTCTTCGTCTTGGGCTGTTTAGAGTGCAGCTTTAGGAAATCAAAATTATTGACTATCCAGGCTTCCCTGATCGTGACAAGCCGCGCAGCTTCCCCACTCTTCTTGTTTTGATCATTTAAGGGGGGTCACCGGCTTTTTTTATTTTTCTCTCCTATTCTCTCTTTCTCTGACTTGTATCCATTTGGCCCCATTCAGCCAACTGTTTTAAGACGTTTATCCCCATCCAAGTGTCGATTATTTCCTGGCGAGCGATAGCGAGCCATCATTGTATGGAGAAATCCGGCTTGGCCGGAGACATTTTTCTATCAAAAAATGTACAAATTTAGCTTGCTGTCAAAACAAAAATATATATATGCTGGCTCGCTACCGCTCGCCAGGAAAATATTGACCACTGGATGGGGGTAAACGTCTTAAATTGGTAGGCTGAATGGGGCCGTATATATTTCATATAATATAAATTATATATATATAAAATCAATGTCACCAATATTAACCCACTGAGTCCCAGCTAGTTTAGAATAAATGTACCACCAGGGACCAGCAGGTTTTGAAAAAAAAAAAATCCAGAAACAATAGGGAATTGGTTAGGAATGAAGGAAAAACCACAAAAAACCGATCCCATAGGTCAAAAAGGGGTCCTACGGTGCGCCCGAAAGTCGATTTTACTAGAGGGGAAAATTGAAGGCAAAAACACCCATGAAATAAGGGGAAAACACCTAACCAGGAAATCATCACCACAGAGCAACGACAGTATGGCAAAACGACTCGAGAGCGAAAGGACGGCTGCGCACGCCACAGGAAACAATTCAAGACCGCCTAGGAGAACGAATAAATATGTACCCCTGGATATGAGTACACTAGATGCTGACACCGAGATGACCCGTCCCCCAACGCCCGGAAGAGACTTAGTCATCACCATCAACAATACCGAAGTACAGGGAAATGAGAAACAGGAAAGTCCCATGTCCACCCTCCCCCCAATCAACAAAGCAACAACCTCCAACTCAGTAGCCTGTGCCCGAGAGTTGCCCTTCAAAATACCACGCCCTCCAACACCAGGAAGGGACGTGATCATCAACAAGGACCATCCTAAAGTACCGAGGGATAGAGAAAGGAAAAAGGATAGACAACACCAGAAATGGCCTCGGCAACACCGTAACCACCGCCGCCACTCTTCCCCCCAGCCGCGTCCCCGCCGAGACACGGTAAACAGAGAAGTAGACCCCCCTGTATTCCTCCCCAACTCACCACAACAAGGATCTAACCGCCACGAGCGTTCTACGTCCAGCTGACTTTCTACCACTCAACCACAAATCTGCCGGGACACTGAGAAACGGTATGACTATGGCGGGAGATTTTAGGATCGTCACTCAGCCAGAGAACTGTCCTTGCCACCCACAGATGTAAGACTGTTTCAAAACCTGAGGGCTCGATATGACAAACTGTTCTCGCCACCCACAGACGTGAGCCTGTTCTAATATTGAGACAAACCCTGTTAATTCTTTTCAGTGGGTATCAACAAGGCTAGTTATTAGACTCCTTCACAAAGGCTAACTAATATCTTTCCCTTACCCCAGCTGGTGCTATAGTGGATAAAGTACGCTACCCCACAGGGCAAGTAGTTTTATCTGACATAGACCCAAAAGCTTAAAATAACCAGCCACACTCAGTTCTGTAAAGTTCTGCATCAAAATTCTTATAAGACTAGAGTAGTCAGGAGTTCTCTCCTGCGTTAACTCTATTCTATTGTACTAAGGTCACAGCCGAAAGTATATAGTATTCAAGGTCTTACACCAGGGAGCTCGAGTTACACTGTGGGAACCCAGTGACGTCAGGACAACCCCACGGCCAACAGATCTACCCAAGATTGGATTACTAATTCTACACCCATTGGATTTTATTCTACACATCGAAAGTGAAGTTATTATACTGTAAAAGTTATAGAAGATCTAACTGTGAAAAGAAAATATACATGACGTATTATCAGAGAGGAACTATATAAAAGATCAAAAGTGAAAGTAATTAAAATATATCTACTGCGTATATGATAAAAAGTATTCTGGAAACATCGGATACTACGCATGTATATAAAAGCGAGAGAAGGGAAGCTCTAGTGAAACCCAAAGAAATCAGGGAAGAAATTATAATAATTCTGTCAAAATTAGAAAGAAAGAAATTCAAGTTAACTTATGCGAACTAAGCACCACAGTGATTTAACATCAGAAAAATAATTACGTACAGCTCCCAATTACAGAACAACTCTACGCAGGTAAATACAAAAAGTTCACATATATAATTACTACATAAGCTTTTCTAAGCACAAGTGTAAATACTCGATTGAAAGGAGTGCTATTCCTATCTCAGAAATAAATACAGGACAAGTGTAATCTTTCAGTTGGAAAGCGGTCCCTAATATTTACTTAGATATTACATAGAACAATCCAGTCTTGTGAGTCAGACGTAGTGGAGCCTCGTTCGTTCACTTTAATTGTTTTGTTCTTGACCATTGTTGTTCTAGTTTTTACGTATGCGATATTCTTGTGAAAATAAACGGAATATGAATATACGTTGTGTGATAATTATCCTCTACTGTCTTTCTGTGTCTGTAGTAAAACAATATAACTTCTCCAGTTTGGAAGAGCCCACTTGATCAAAACCAATTAAACCCCAGTAAAAAACCTGGCATAACAACCCAAAAACAGGTTTTTGCGCGCTCACGCGCACGCGGTTGGACTTTGAGAGTTTTCAACCATCGGCATGGTTGCATGGGATACTTACACAGTTCCCATACAAATCTGAGCCCTCTAGGTGCCATAGGACCGGAGTAATTAACAGGGACGACACGTTGTCGTCGCTGGGGTTTAGCGTTACATACATTGCCGACGACGTGTCGTCGCTGGGGTTCAGTGGGTTAACCATATGACAATAAATAAAATAAAACATAAAATAACACTAATAAACGAATGCCTGGTAACGATGGATTATATGTGGCACCCTTCTCCATGAGCATCCTGTCCTTCTTGGTCCGGTTGAAGTATGCAGGATGCTTCTTATCGTAAAAAACAGTACTTTGGGCGAACCACTCGCCCAAATCTGAATATATATTATCAGGCAGGGCGTGATGGTGGTATCGATTGGTCTCCTGCATAGTAGCTGCATGAGGCTGGCTGTCGGGAACGATGGACATTTGAGTTTCGTCATCTCCTGACGAAGGGTGGGAGGCAACCGACTGCTGGTCCGATTCGTCCCAGCCTCCAACCTATTCACTTTCTTGAATAACGAAGGGGTTCGACTGCTCCACCCATTCCTCCTCCTCCTGCTGGCGGCTAGTGCTATCCTTCGCGGAGCCCTTGCCCTTCAGAGATGAACCTCGCTTGGAACGCATGGTGGATAGTTGGTGGCAGTAGTAGTGGATGCTTACTCACAGGGAAATGCTGGGAAACTGATGATATTTCCTGGTGGCTGGCCTATTTATGAGGAATTTCAGGCTGGGTCGGGTCACTAATCGGCTCCTCCATTTTTTAAGGAGATTAGCTGAGGTCGGATTTACCATTTGTTTGGATGGACTATACGAGCGTTCGGATATTGTACGCCGAGTGTGTGGCATATATTCTTTTGTGCTCTTCGAACATTCTTTGGACGTTCATGTATGCAAGACGACTGTTCGGTTACGTCATTTAACCCTTATTTGGCGGGTCCCGACTTAAGTCCGTTAGAGAACCAAAGCCTAAAGAGCGGGTCCCGACTTAAGTCCAATGCGATGTTGAGCACATAATCGGCTCTGAGAGAGAATCCGAGCGGTGGGAGGAGCGCGGGCAGGCTCTGACCGTTCAGCATGGACATAGTCCCGCCTCTGACACCACCACCACATGTCTACACCTCCCTGGTCCCGCGATACAGGGTAAAAACTGAGGAAATTACTGTATTTTAGGGTTTTTCCTTTCATATTGCAACATCGTTGCAAGAGAACCCGTGGTTGTACAAGGATGGTTCAGGTGTCATTGGAAAGCTTAATTATCGCCCTTTCACGGATACATAATTGTATTTCGCTTTGGCTTTTCTTTATGCATGAAAAAGAGCATGGAATGAAGCTCGTTTAGGGTAAATCTGCCCGCTTGGCAGGTAGTAGCGTTACAAAACCAGCCGCTAGGGAGGTGTTAAACGTATTTGACATTGTAGGCCAGAACGATCAGACCGTTCGGACGGAGCTCAAAGAATTGTCGACGAATGGTTTGTTATGCTCGTGGGTGCTCGCAGATAATTCTGAATAAATTTTTGAATCGAACAGTTCGCAAGAATACATCAGAATGTCATCGACCACCTCGGCTAACGATCATCGATTGGACGTCCAACCTATCTGACATTCGTTCACGCATGTGTACTTGTGTATACGCCTTTTTTTGAAGAACTTATTACCTACACTCATTCTGCACTTTTCACATACATTCATCAGTCTTTCTCCACTCTCGTTTATGCCATCCACACCAAAACTACCGATGACTCCCTCAACAGGCTCATTTCCTAACCTAGCATTTAGGTTCCCTAAAACTAAATTTTCATTTTCTTCAAACCTTTGCAGACAATCTCTCAAATCCTCCCAAAAACCCTCCACCTAGTCTAACTTCCTATCACTTCCTGGCCCAGAAGCACTTATAAAAACCCACCTTTCATCCTTAAACCACATTTGCACCTACATTACCCTTGATGACACCTCTTTCCAATCTTTTATAAACTCTCTCAACTCCTCCTTCACAATAATAGCCACTCCCAGTTTCCTATGGACTCCAGACTTTATTCCTATCATGTTTCCAAAATCCACTTCTCCCACTCCTTTCATATTTGTTTCATTCAGTGCAAGCACATCATATTTCCTTCTTTCAAATAATATTCCAATGTCCTCTCACCTCTCATTCATACTACATCCACGCACATTTAAAGCTCCTATTCTTAGAGTCTGGGACCACGAACACACTCCCTCGCCCTTTTCTCGATTTTCCTTTTTTTCGATTTGTTGGTAGGTTTATTCAACCCCTACTGTACTGGAGGATACAATAATAAAAGTCCCCCCCCCCAGTCCCAAGCAATGTTGCTAAAATGGCAAGATAGAACAACCTCCCACCTCAAAAGATGAAGGAATACTGACTCTCCCAGCCTGCAGAGGGTTGGATATAAGCTGAGAAGTGTTGCCATAGCGAGAGCAGTGCTCAAACGGTCGTGGTACCAGGCACTGCCTGATACTGGCAGTTACAAGTAAAGTGCATTACTGACGGCTTCCTGCCGTTGCTGGGACTGGGGAGTGACTTAAATTTCTACTGACGGCTCCCTGCCGTCGCTGGTATTGGACGGGTTAAGGGGAGACGGATACCAGGCCCCCCCCTGCCCACGATCCTCTCTAGCCAACTTCTACGTCTCGACAATGTTACTTAAGTAGCTAAACTTCGTTAGATGCAGAAATTCGCCTCAGGAAAATCTTTCATAAAAAGCTATCCCAGACCGAGTATTGAACCCGGGTCCCCTCACACAACAGACGAGCACTCAATCAGGTAGGCCAAGAGAGATATCCCACTTGGCTTGGTCGGCTCAAGTATATTTCCGCATTGTGTTTTTCCATTTAGGCTATTGCCACACATTTTGGCCTTTAAAAATAGCTAACATAGCCCTTCATGAAAGTAAAAACTGCAATATTGAAACGTTTCTCATAAAGTACACTGATACTCCCATAAAATTGCTTAAATAAAGACAACAAAATCATGGAAACAGACGGTTTCCCATTTTTATTTTCTAAAAAAATATTTGAAACAAGTAAAAACCCTGTTTTCAATGGAGGAATTAGCAATGATATTTCTGAATTACTGTCTAAAATAAAAAATATCAAAATACTCAGTCGATTTGGAAAATTGCTAAGAAAAACAGGGAGAACGCTGTACCTTCCTACAATGTAGTAAAATGAAAGTGAAGAGGAAAGAACATGATCTGACATCTCCAACCCCAACTCCTCCCCCATTTACTGATCCACCGAACCTTTATATAAGTTTTAGGCTCTAATCCTTCTTACAGGACTATATAACAAAGCTGAAGAACAAATATACCCATCTGACATTCATAACCCCCCCCCCCCCCCCCCCCCTCCCGCCCCTGGTCCTCCTTATCCCCTCCAGTACCGGCGACATCTTCTTAATTTCATTGTAACTATGTATAGACGATTTTTTGCAGCATAAGATGGATCTGTGGTAGTAAAAACTTGCTGAAGGCCCTCTTTAAACTTAATAAAATCGTCTAATAATAGCCAGATTAAAGTTAAAAAAACATAGCCGGTACAGAAGGGGTTAGGTTTTAGGCCTACTGCAGTCATAAATAGTTATATTTGAGTTATTTGATTGATTTCATAGAGTTGTACTGTATGAAAAAACAAAAGTTATCCAAAGAGGAAAATAACAGCATTTTAGTATGGTTACGTTATGTATTTGGTACAAATTCCACCAGTGAAATGTCATCAACCATATTGTAGTTTTTTAACCTTTTGAGTACCAGCGACGTGTGTTATCTTATATTCTGGCTATATTTAGACGATATTATGCAGCTTATGAAGGATCTGCGGTAGTTAAACTCTGAAGTGCGCATGGGGGGTATGAGACACCACACTCCTGTGCTGACGTATTTGAGCTGTTCCCATCACTAAAATATTTATTTTACCATAAATAGCATTAATACTTATCCATATGCACCTATTATAGGTTGATTATAAAGGTATTAACCTGTTACAACAATAAAACAAGTGGAAACAGCGTTTGGATGGTCAAAATCGGCGATACAGGCCGGGAGTTACACAATGTATGGCTGAGGCAACCTCCCAGCCCACCACTTTCTCCACCTCTGGAGAGAGACTGTCGATCGATACTCTCTCTCTCTCTCTCTCTTGCACTCGCTTGCTAACAGTGATGACAACGCCCTGCTACCAACTCGCTAATGTTAGCACGAAAATAGACCACAGGAAAAGGGAATAACAGGGAAAATAGGTGATAACTGAAGGAGGGGAGGAAACTGGGGAAGGAGGGGAGGTGGAGGAGTGATATTTGGCATGGCCCAGGGGCAAACAAAAATAAATAAATAAACAAATATAAAAAAAAAAAAAAAAAACATTCGGTGTTTTAAATTGATTTTTTTTTTTTCCCTGACTCTTAAGAGTCTTCCCGCAGTCCGCCGGGGGAACTCTTAAGAGTCTTCCCGCAATTCCCGGGTTAAAATGGGTAGGTTGTGATAGTTTGAATCCTTGTTATTGCTAGAGGTCCTTCCTAATCTGAATAAAATTGTCTAATAGTTGCCACACTATAATGAAAAGGACGTCACCGGTACTGTAGGGGTAATTTTTGTCGACACCTTTGTTTCAACATGTAACATGGTATATAAAAAAAAAACAGTTATCCAAAAATTTACTTGGAACTAGGTTTTCTCTCTATATACAGTATGGAAGAAAACAACACTTTAGGATGGGTAGCTTATGTATTTGATACAAAATATGCCAGTCAAATGTCATCAAACATAATTTTTTTATTTCTGTTATATATATGGTATAGAGAATATGATGAATGAAATTCTACCTATACCTATAATGTGGAGTTCATTGGAAGAAATTCGTAGAATGATGAGATGAAGGTGGAATATGAAATGATAGGTGACCCACGTAAAGTAAAGTAGGATTCAGGTAGGATTGTAGGATTCAGTCACATTGGAGGAGGTTGCTCATTATTTAACCCTATGTTATATATTCAGGTCTGCTACTCTACAGAATTACCATACCGGTAGTGAACCTCATAGTGCAGTACCGGTATTTCTATACTGTACCGGTAGCTAAATGATGTGAGGCATGGTACTGTACACACTGCTGGGTATTATTTTATCTCATTTTTATTGTATTTTATGTATGTACAGTATGTATGAATGTTACTGTAAGATGTATATGGACCCCAGTATGGTCCCTGTTATGCCCTGTTTTTCTACAGGTTTAACTTGGGTAATGTGAGTTCTAATTGACTGGGTATATAAGGCTGCATGCACAATACAAGATATGAGGAATAGAGAACACAAAGAAACACATGGTAGCAAGTTACATGATCACGTTTATTTATATACCACTGCAGAATACTCGTGTAAAACAATATAATAGAATCGAACAACACTAGCATAAGTGGATCTGGATGGAGCCTAGTCTCCCACTTCCAACGTTCAGGTATTAATCTTCTGATCACTGGCTTTAATTCAACAGGTTTATATACCGAAGACCATCAATGTTACTTATAGAATCATATTCACTGTTAGATTTATTACTGGTAGCTCTGATGCACAAGTAGTAGTTCAGACTAGATTAGACACGCGTATTTTAGAGCACGGGAATTCTAGTAACCTCAGGGGGTACTGATCTAAGTTTTATATTCTTGTCTCAGAAATACATAGAACGCAAATCAGTGGGCGAACATTCAGATATCACTAGGGTTTCCTTCTAGGTAATAATATCTGGATATATGGTTGATTACGAGAGTTAGTATCGCCTGTTAATTATTGAACACTGATACGCTTAACACTTCCTAATTGAATGGTTATATGAATTATACTGGGGCAAAGAGATAGCCACTTTGTAGAAATATTAATTAGTGAACCTCTAAACAGCACAGTAATATGTAGTACTGCTAAAGGGAATCTTGGGTAGTATCTGATGGGTCTGGTCCTGGTTATCTTGCGTCCATGATGTTGGGGGCTAACGACTGGTTCCGCGGCCGTCCAGGGGGTCCATATGTGTGAAGTTTTCAAATACGTGGGCAGGTCCTTCTATCCAAATCTGCCACGGAGTCTGCCGGCTCTGGAATCTCACTCCGGAACAACACAACGGCAGAGCTAGAAGTTAACTGCAGGGTAGTGACCCCTGGTTGGTGTCTAGCTTTCAACTGATTTGACTGGGGGCGGGAGCTAGATTTATAGGCTCGGTTCTGGACCCTGTAGACAGTAGGGATCTCCAGTCTTATGGACTTATTTGAGCTCTCAATAGATATGGGGACTAGGTAAGATGGTATTTACTGTTGTGGCACATGGCTATAGGAAGCCTTTATATTTTCATATAACTGAGCCTTAGTAAGAGGTACTATTTTGGCTATACTGGAAGTATTTAGGGGAGAGAGACTGGATCTACTTTGCGAGGAGGATGGGAACAGCTGTGATAGGAGCGTCTCTCTTAGATTGTTCAATCTTCATTCTATGGTATAGCTGAGGTGCTAATTTAGTGATCAGAGCATGCAAGAAAGGTAAATGGTTTATTGTGAGTTAATAGAGGTTAGTAAAGGTGTTAGTCATGCATGGTTAGTTCATTGATAGGAAGAATTCCTGTGCTACCTGGCAATGACTCGGAAGTCAAAACAGGGGCCAGGTATACCTCCGCGGGGGTGGAGGTCTCCCTCCTCGGGTGGGCAAAAAGGGGGAGCTGGGCGCCCTCTCTCTGTGATAGTCGTCCGGCGGCTGTGGCTAGGGGCTTGCCATATCACCAGTGTTCGTAATAACCCTCTGTGTATGAGACAGATGTGGGTGTCCTTAATACCAAAACCGAAGGTGCCTTAGCTAGCTGGTTTTACTCAGCTGGTTGTTAATTGTAGGGTTTGCTGGATGTGGTGGAGACTGGGTTGCTAACTCTGCCACATTTTTCTGGAAGTATGGCAATAGAAGTTAGTTACTGGCGAGGCGGCTAGCCTCGCACCGACGACCATTGGGTGCAGGGTTGTGAATGGGTTGTAAGAGAATAGATGGCATGCAAGGGGCTAGTAAAGTTCTAATGTTGTTCTGGCCTACTAAGTGAAGGTAGGCTGGATAGGAGTATATAATTATATAAAAGGTTGGAGAGCGTTAGCAACGGACAATTCAAGGATCTTCAAGAGGTATGAGAGAGAGGCTAGGTCGGACAAGAGTAGAGAAGTGCGGGGTCTTATAATGAGAGGGGAGGAGTGCAGGGGGGCTATAGGGGAATTTGACCCTAAGGTCTCTGGGTGTGGGGGTGGCATTAGGCTGCAGTTGATATGGAAGTTTGAAAAGGCAGTAGAATACGTTAGCCAAATGCTACCGGGGAATGCAACTATGGGGTGGTATATGAGTCTGGAAAAGATAGAGTTATGTGATCAGTCCGAGGGGTTATGGATACTATTAGTTGGCCCTGGGAACTGCGTTTTCTATTAAATATAAATATACCAACAACAGCGGCAGTTCGTAGGGGTACTTAGTTATTGTTTCGGGGTACTTATGACAGATACTGGTAACCAGGTTATCTTATACAATCTCTGGTTGGGGTAAGAGGTGTATGACACGAAGTAAATTGGCGTAGTGTGGACTGTGGATACGAAGGAGGCAAGGGGAAGACGTATGACAATTGTGGAAAAGTAAATGGAAAAAGGTGAACACAATGGCGGATAAAAATACTTAACCTAAGGATTGAATACATAGATTTATGGGGCGATGGGTCTTCAGAAGCTTAGTCTGGCAAGACAAGGTGTTAGGGAATGTTAATATTAATACTTAAACTAAGGATTGCATACATCGATGAACGATGACATTATAGTCGTCGTCCTAATAAGGTGATGAAACCTGGTTGATCTGTACTTGGCACAATACGACACAAGGACAGTGCCGCTATGTTGTATCAATACTGGTGGCAGTTAATATTAGAGACATTTAGTTACTAGAGGAACAATGCAAGGGGGCGACTGAACACGGGTTACATATATCTATACTCGTCATGGGAAATGATATAAGAGGTCTAGGGACAAGCGTGGGTGTTTTAACTTCTAAGATATATAACATCTACTTCTCGGATGTAAGAACATACATAGATATAATTATGGCTGTCTGATGTGTTGGCATTGGCTCAACGTCGGGACAGGGCATGGGTGTTTTTAATATGAATGTATATTCCTGTTCATCATCTTTGTAGTTAGGAGTGTAGGACACGAGGGGGGTAGTGTACGTGAGGTGTGGAAAATGGTCAGTTTAGAAAAGGTAGGTGGGTGCGGCCTGGAGCTGCTTAGCCCTGCGGGCTTGGGCCTGTCTGAAATGGCTGGCTCGGTCAGCTGGTCCTTTCGTTCTGTGGACCTTTCTTCCAGGTGCTTCTGTGTGGTGTTCGCTCGTGGCTTCTGTGGTGGGCTTGTTCTGGGGCATTTTAGTCCCCTCTGTACTGTGTGAGTCTGGAAAAAAACATTATTATTATTATTATTATTATTATTATTATTATTATTATTAGAGGAGTAATTCCGTCCACCAATCAGGAGACAGGATTCGCTCAGGTGAAAAGACAAGGTTTGTCCCTTGCCATGTACACCAAGATAGACACTGCCACACCCTTGCTGTCAGCCAATCAGGAGCATCGCCTGATGCAGCGATTTCAGCCAGCTGTTCGCCCTTCCTTAACCTCTACAGTAGCTTCGCTCCCAGTCTCTTTACGCATATTCTATCCTCGTTGTATATGTCCTATTACCATGGTCGTAATTCATTCTTACTCCCGTCAGCCACTAAAGGAAATCTCCAACAAGCTTCCTGGAGAATATTTCGAGGATAGAATGGAGCAGGAGGGAAGGGAGAAACACATTCAAAGCGAGCGATCTGGCAAGGCTCTTCCCGGGCGCGCGGCTCGACCAATCACAGAGCACCCAGCCGTGAGGGAGGGGTATATTAGGAGGTGGGCGTGGCCCCAGGAGTCGCTGAACTCTAGGCATGTGCTGGGAGCTGTTACGATCCAGGTTCTCAAAGACACAGGGCTCTTCAACATTGGACTAGATAATGGCAAAATGCAACAACGGTAACACTAGATCCAACCCCTGCCTTAAACACTGGAAAACAAAACACCATTACCGCCCTGAGTCGTGCCTGGACAACGAGGTATCCTATGACTCGGTAACTGGTGCACACACACTAGGCTGACGCTCGATGAAACAGCCTATTCTCAAACAGTAAAAGATTACTCGATTAGGTTACTCAAAGAAAAGATAGTTAACGTGATTAATTAACGTTACGGTAGATACTCAAATAACTGGCACTCCTGTATTAAAGAAAGTGCAATGCTAGTCCTGCAACATCAACTGGAAACTTCTGAAATAAGTCTGATGCTGGGAAGATGTTCGTAAAGAATCTTGAACAATTATAATGCAGAATACGGGTCACAATAAATACTAGGACATATAGTAATAATAGGCAGGCGAATAATAAAGACTGCGCAAAGGTAGTAATGCTCGACAACTAAAGAAATGCTTTGTGATACAACGCAACAGCCTACTCGGGGTGTGCAACTCAACAACAACCTCAGCTCAAAAGTGCAGTGAATAATAATGTTGCATACATATAATTTTGGGGGCTTATCTCTAACCAGTGTCTGCTCAGTTAATAAAGTCTAGCTGGGGTATCAAGGCAGGGCAACAATGGGCGAGCATGCGGCTCGTAGCCTAACGTTGTCTGAAGGTGGTATAATGAAGATTACGTTATATGACGGGGATGCTCTCTTGATAAATCTAGGTCTCTAGTACCTAGTTCTATCCTGGCGATCCCTCAGAAGTCAACACAAAGAGGCAGCACTATGTTGTGAGGGATAGGCTATGGCCCTCTCACACCACAGCGCTGTGCTCGTAAAGTAAACCCACCCGAAGACAACTTAGGCTCCCACAGTACCTGTCGATGTCGTGCAGGGCTTAGCTAACACTGCACACATCGGAGACAACGACACAGTAACCTTACCCCCAGTCTAGCTTTAGATAACCAAGCAGAATCACTCAACACCTTGCCAGGGAGACATATACCGGTCTACAATCTTCCCGAGAGAGGACACACACGGAAAAGTCCGTCTCTCCAACCTCAATAAAGCATAATACCTCCTTAACCTAATACAGGGAAATATCTGAGAGCTTCGCGTACAATACGACTGGTCGACGGTGAACGTCTATGCTGAAACCAGAAGGGATGTTGAGTTTAATAAAGATTAGAGAATGAGAAAGGAGAAGTCGAGAGAGAGAAATAGTATGCAAAGTGGCGAGTATGGGGGACAGAATTGCAAAGGATGTAGGCGGTATGCGTGTCAGGCAAGCTCTGAGCTGGTAAAAAACACGAGGCCGCGATGGGCAGGGACTAGTTGACCACCCGGCCGCCAACGCCATCAGCGCCCAAGCGAGCCGTGTCATAGCTCACCCCGCTGCCAGGTGTACTCCCTCACCCTCTCTCGCTCGCCTCCCACACAAGCAACATTTATATTATAGCGAATATAAAATATAAGGCGCGGTCACAGACCAAAACAAAGACCATTTCTAGACTGTCTGTGGCCACACGACACTAATTACATAAAGCAGATCATTCTAGGACAACTGTAGCCCATCCCCCCATCCTGGCGAGCGCTAGCGAGCTGCAATGCCCCACGCAACCATTCTGTTAACGCCGGGAGGCGTCACACCCCCCCCCAAGATATGGGACACTCATCCATGAGCCCATATCTGAACAGGCAGAATGTCACTAGAATCTGCCACTCCTAACCACTCTGCCACTCATGGAATGCAAGCTCAGTCTCCTCCAAAAAAATACAACAACATTTATATATAAAAAAAAATCTTATCACCCTTCCCAAATATAATACATTAATTCATAACATTGTGCTCCCAGAGCGAGCTTTAAGAAGCACAGCCTACTGAGGGAAAATCATCTGCACTCAGTACTCAGCTACAATATTATCTTAAAATTAATTATCAAAAAGAAAGTTTTTATTTAATTTTTCATATTTTATTTTAATGTTGTCTTTGGCGGCTACTATAGATGTAGCCTAATTTTCGTCTAATCAAAGCCAACAACTCCTGCCCTGCGACCCTACGCTGATGCTACACACGCGAGCCAACAAGCACCAGCGCAATAATACACCGCGAGCCAAGACAGGAGGCTATACCAACATACTGTGGTAGCCTACCCCGGATCCTCCACCCGCGACAAACAGTCCGCAATCACATTCTCACAACCGGCAATATGGCGAATGTCTAAGTTGTACTCTTGCAACATGAGCGACCATCTGGTCAGCCTCATATTCCGGTTGTGGAATTGATTGAGGAATTTAAGTGGGTGGTGGTCGGTATACACTACCACGACTGGCCCTTAGGCAGGCACATAGACCTCAAAGTGTCTGAGCGCTAACACGAATTGCCAGCAGTTCCTTTTCAACAACCGAATAGTTTTTCTGTGCTGAATTAAATTTCTTTGAAAAGAAACTGACTGGATGCTCAAGACCTTCCTCATCTGTCTGCAAAAGTACGGCACCAGCCCCTACTCCGCTGGCATCAGTCGCCAACTGAAATGGTCGTTCAAAGTCCGGGGCCCTGAGGATAGGGTGAGTGCATAAAAGGTGTTTAACTACTCGAAACGCCTGCTCACACTCAGGTGCCCAGCGGAACTTTTTATCTTTGGCTAGTAAATCTGTCAAAGGAGCTAACACAGTAGAATAGCCTCTTATAAAGCGGCGGTAATACCCAATCATGCCCAAAAATCTCATGATCTGCCACTTGGTGGTCGGCCTGGGGAACAAGTCGATAGCCTGTATCTTCTGTTGGGGCGGGCTCACCTGCCCTAACCCAACCACAAACCCCAGATACTGCACCGTGGCTTGCACAAAGTCACACTTGCCCAGATTAACCACCAAGCCTGCTTTACTAAGTTGACTAAATAAGGCTTCTATGTGCTCACAGTGACTTTGGAAATCGTTGTCATAAATGATCACGTCATCAAGGTAGACAGTACAGTTTGGGATGTCTGCTACGATGTCGTTCATTAAGCTCTGGAAAGTGGCCGGTGCATTTTTCAGACCATATGGCATCACGTTGCAACGGTAAGTACTGCCATCCACCACAAACCCGCACACCTCTTTAGCCCGCTCAGACAGTGGTACTTGCCAGTAGCCTTTGACGAGGTCTACCTTGGTCAAGTACCTTGCTTTCCCGATCTTATCCACACTGTCATCCACCCGGGGAAGAGGATATGCGTTGGTGGGGGTCAACCCGTTCAACCGCCTAAAGTCAATGCAGAACCGAACTTTTCCATCAGGTTTGGGCTGCAGAGTGACAGAAGTCCACCGTACTGCCGCCTTCTCGATCAAGCCTCTCGCCAGCATATACTCCAGCTCATCCCTGAGCGCTGGGAGTTTAATGGGTGGCACCCGATAAGGTATCGACTTGAAGGGGGGGTGCTCTCCTACATCGACGTTATGCACCGCTTGAGTAGTGAGGCCTGGGTGCTCGGCAAATACAGTGGGGTATGAATCGAACAGGCGCTGCACTGCCACCTGCTGTTCCTCCGACAGGTGCGCCAGAGCATCATGTGCACATTGGCTCGAATTCCCCGCCCACTGATCAGCCGAGACATGACAATCCCAGTTATCATCCACCTGATCATTGCTGCCCCCCTCTCCTTCTCCACCATGACCGCAGCAGGTCAACACAGGGACAGCTAGTGACTCAGGTGGGCACCTCACATACTCCTTCAACAAATTAATGTGGCATAGTTGGTTACACTTCTTCCAGTCTGGAGTGGCAACGAGGTAATCTAGATCGGAGATCTTTGACACCACCCGATAAGGCCCAGCGTACTTGGCAGCCAGAGGATGACCTGCCAAAGGCAACAGGACCAACACCTCTTGACCTACCTGAAACTCCCGGAGTTTCGCCTTAGTATCGTACCTGTCCTTCATACGGGCCTGCGAACTCACCAAATTACGCCCGGCCAGCTCCAGACTTCTAAGCATTCTCTCTCTGCTCTCGAGGACGTATCTCAACATAGAACATGGCTTAGCGGTACCCTCCCAAATCTCCTTCACCATGTGAAGAGGGCCCCTCACCTGATGCCCGAAAACAAGCTCATTCGGACTGAAACCGAGACTCTCTCCAGGTACTTCTCTTGCCGCGAACAAAACATACGGCAGACTAAGGTCCCAATCCTTTCCGTTCTCTGCGCAATAACATCGAAGCATGCTTTTTAGCGTAGCGTGCCACCTCTCCGACACCCCTTGACTCTCCGGGTGATACGCAGAAGAGACGACAGTGCTGATGCCATGCTGAATCATAGTTTGTTTGAACAGATTAGAGGTAAAATTAGAACCTTGGTCCGATTGCACCTCTTGCGGGTAACCATACCGCGAGCAATACAAGAGCAGGTTCCGGACAACAGTTTTCGCCGTGCCATTTCTCATTGGATATGCATCAGGATAACGAGTGGCCACATCCATGATAGTTAATAGAAATTTATTACCGGCACTAGTAGGGGTTAGGGGTCCGACCATATCAATGATGACCTTACTGAAGGGCAGTCCACTGACAGGAATGGGGTGCAACGGGGCTCTCGGAATTGTTTGGTTAGGTTTTCCAACCCTCTGGCACGTATGACACCTTGCTATCCAGGTTACCACCTGCCCCTTCAACCCCGGCCACCAAAACAATTTTTCTAAAGCCGCCACCGTTTTTCTCACCCCTAGATGTCCTGCCAGTGGTATGTCATGCGCCAACCTCAGTAGGCTATCCCTGCACTCCCGTGGCACCACCAACTGGTCCACTACTCCGGACCCTGTGACGCATGCCGAGTATGAGCATGCTGTACAGAACGCTCAGTCAGGCCCCACTCTCGCTAGGATCGTCAGGGCAGGAACTTTGGCTGTAGTCTGTGTAGAGTTTCCTAACTTAGTTTATGTGAGCCGTTGTACTATAAGTATTATAAATATGTATTTTGTTTTCATCTGAGTCAACGAGTTCTATTTTATATCATTAGTTATAAGTGTTGTGTGTGGGACTTATTTGTAATGATGAGAGGAGAGAGAGAGTATGTAACGGGTGCCAGTGAGTGCGCCACGCGGGCAGGTAGGCCTAATTCCCTCCTCCCTCCTCCCTCTCAGTGCGTGGGAAATCCTTTGTCGATCCCAGATTGAGAGAGAATATTACGTAACGATTGCTAGTGGGCGGTCCTTAAGTAGTTTGAGATATGCCGCTAGAGGGCCGAGTATAAAAAGAGAGGTTCTTGCCATCATTCTTCAGAACTCATCAGGCAGAGCGACTTCTCATATCCCTTGCAACTATCCATATTCTTCCGACTGATGTGAACTTTCTCTACTCTCTGAACAGCCTATCTTCTTCCCTTCTCGACCCTTTATAACCTCAATGACCCCTTTGGTGCAGATTTAGTCAGCCAAAGTATTATCGCTTGAGTTCTCACGAGATAAGTGCCTGTTAGATAGCCTATTTTTGGAAGGGTTAACTAGAATAGGATTGATTGATGTTTGTTGCACTCGTATATGCATTTCCCTGTGTGCGATTATTCATGTTCCTGTTTTCTGCTGGCTTAGGCAATGCTAGACTGGGATAGGGTTTCTGAGTTGTGATTTCCTATGAGTACTAGGTTGCGGTTGAACCAGTACAATTGCAACGGAGACGTGGAACGCCTAGGTGGTCTTTCTGACTGTGTACCGTGGGAGTTTAGCACTGTGTTGCGAGTGAGGGCTTTTGCCTCTGCCACCCAACACTGTGCTATCTCATTTGCTTGACTTTGAGAGGATCGCCAGGAGAGAACCAGATACTAGTGATCTGGATCTCTCAAGAGAGCATCCCGTCAGTTAACGTAATTTGGCCGCACAGTCTTAAGGACCTCGCTAGGCTACGAGCCGCTTGCTCAGCCATTGTTTCCTAGCCTACTACATCCCAGCTAGACTTTGCTCGGTCAGCAGATACAGCATAGTATTGAAGCTTCTCCTTATGTATGTTATTGTTTATGCACTATTGATTTCATGTGTGGCACGCTTAGCTACTTCAGAGATTAGTGGCCCACGAGCACAATCTTAGTAGGCTATTGCCAGTGCATTGTCGGAGTACTTCTTCTTAATGTTTGCCATATCCTATTGCTTATTCTTATAATTCTTCTTATGTCAATTTAAAGCCTTTAATTACCAGTGAGTTATTCATTAAATTGCTGTTCAAAATCCGATACTTACTTCTTACGAGTATTCGAGAAGCATCTAACTTTATCAGAAGATTCCTTGCTTGATGCTCGAGGACTATTGTTTAACGTAACGTAATAGTGCCGATCCGAAGTAGAGGGTGGAGGACTTCTTAAGTTCTTAGTCAAGGGTGGATTACTTCGGCTTCGGCCAACACTATTCTTTAGTGTTGTAGTACTTTCTTCTTTGTTTGATTGTTGACCAGACTAGATAACTCCCGTCTTGTTATTAGTCTGTTGTGTGAAACGCTAGTACCGAGTTCTTGTATACCCCGTTATAGCAGATAGAACTCTGGAGGGTAGTGGCGTTTTTTGTTCGGCTGGCAGTACTCTGGGGTTGGGATCGTGTGTTTCCGTTGTGGCAGCGAGCCATACTCGAGTCCTGTGTAAGAGCCCTAGTGTACCCGAGTGCCCGGTCGTAACAAATGGCGACCTTGCTTAGGATTTTGTGAACAGTATAATTTTTTGCAGAGTTGTACAACATTTGTTTGTTCGTACTTTAGCGTGCATATTGAAGAATATTTTTTTTTGTAAGGCAATTAGGAGAGCATTTAAGAGACTCCAGTTAATTTAGTAATTAGTGCTTACATAAGGGAGTTTAACACTTTTGTCTCGAGAATTTGTTGTGAACTTCAGTATGTCGTGCCCTAGTATTGACGAGGAGCGAGAGATGCCATTTGAGGAGGTGCCGTTAGTAACTAGTGAGGAGGATGCTAGACTTTTTGTGAGTAAGCAGTACCATGTGACGGAGGAGAGGCTGACTGGGGTGAATGTTTATGGCTTGCACCTGATAGCCAAGGTTTTGGGTCTATCCAATGTAGGAGGGATGTCCAAGGGGGCTGATTTCCTGGGTGTTGCGTGGGCGACATGGGGTTTCGGAGGAGAGGGCGTTTGGGGGGGTTCCTCCCCAGATCCCCTCTCACTCGACTCCCACAGTGCCGTCCACTCAAGTACCGGAGGTTAGCACCCTCCCACAGAGGGATGAGAATTGGAAGATTGGAGTGCCCTCGGGCGGTGCGTATGGTGGTTCCCCAGTTCTTGCCCCCCCCTCCTTCAGTAGTGGCAGCTCCCTCTTCCTGCCTGTCTCCAGATATGATATTTAGACTTGAGCTTGCTAAAATTGAGATTGAGGCTAGGAAGCAGGAGAAGGAGATTGAGGCTGAGTCTAGGAAGCAGGAGAAGGAGATTGAGGCTGAGGTTAGGAGGCACGAGGCTGAGCTTAGGTACGACTCCGAGAAATATTGTGCTCAAATAGATTTAGATAAGACTCGTGCAGAGTCGACAGGGACTCGGATGGGCCGTGAGGGCCAAGTAAGAGAACAGTCCTTGTCCCACTTAGTCAAATTGGTGCCGGCATTTAGTGAAACTGAAGTCACAGAATTTTTTTAATCGTTTTGAGAAGAAGTGTAGGGAGCATAATTGGCCTGAAGAGAAGTGGGCAGCTCTAGTCTCCTCAAGACTTACGGGTAAGGGTCTGAAGGCTTATGATGCACTGCCTTTAGAGTCTTGCATTGACTACCCAGTATTGAAGAGAGCTGTCCTACGGGCATACGAGTTGCAACCAGAAACATATCGATTGAAGTTTCGGGGTGTTACAAAGACTAGGGAGGCGACCTTTCTTGAACATGCCCGGGACTTAAAAATGCACTTGCTAACTGGACACGTTCTGAGAAAGCTGAGACGGCCGAACAGTTGACTGAGCTGTTTCTGCTCGAGCAGTTTTATAAGTGTACTGGTGCAGATATGACTTTAACTATTAAAGAAAAGAACCCAAAAACTCTACAGGAGGCAGCTGAGATGGCTGACCTCCGGCTATCACTAATTCGTGGGTGCGGGTCTGCCCAGCGTAGTGAGGCAGGTAACAAGGGGCGTTATGCCCCACCCCCCCGAGTTAGTGATATACTTTATGCAAACAAGTACAAGAGCTATGATACCAAGACTGACCACAAGACTAGCACCGTCCCATTTAAGAAGGGGCCGGGCCCTTCCCAGTACCAAGGGAAGCCCAGAGGGGAGTTGGAGTGTTATCATTGTCATGAAAAGGGCACTTTGCAAGAGTCTGTCCTAGCAAACCACCTACAGCAGCTGTGTCTTTGGCCTGCAACATTGGTGTGTCTCCGCAGTTTTCTGAGTTTGCCCGGGGCAGTTCGTCAGAGGCTGAGGCACAGCCAATGCAGAAGCACCTGGGAGGCTCGAACCCTGCTCAGGATGTTTTTTGCGACCATAGAGGACGGGGTTGCGTGATGTGGGCGGGGCGCAAGCATGGAGTAGAGGTCTTGCGTGATACAGGTGCTTCCCAGACTCTGATGAATAACTTGACTGGCTACCCTATAAATGCGGCTCGGGTGGTAGTGGTGCAGGGTATTAATGCAACTCGGTCATACCCGCTGGTGCGGTTGGAGTTGGAGGTGGATGGTGTGACACGTGAATTGGATGTCGGGATTGTGGAGAAACTGCCAGTGGAGGGCGTCGACCTTCTTCTCGGCAACGACTTTGCAATGCCCGCTTCTGAGGTTCTACCCTTAGTCGTTGCCGAGAGGCCGGCCGACGTGAGTGGGGAAGAGCAAGAGTGGGTCGAGCGGTGCCAGACACAACCCATGGCGTGTGTTGTCACCCGAGCTCGGGCAGCTAAAGTGTCACAGCCTAGTCCTCCGTCTTCAGACCAGCAGAGGAACGATCAACAGGAGGAGGCTAAAGCTGGAGTTGGTTTTAAGAGTTTTGACTCGGCGGCTCTCCTGGGTGATTCAGTATTGGCACCTATGTTAGAGTCTGGAGAGGCCCCAGGACCTGTCACAGCTAGTGAGGAGATAGGGCCGGAAGAGACTCCGGGGCAGCAACGTTGCACACGGAGAGAAAAAAGGGTTGCTCAGTTTGATATTGGGGAAGGACTTGGGTTGCTTCGGAAGCATCTAGACAGGTTGGTTCCCTCAGATATTTGTAAACTGCAGTTGGAGGATCCGGAAGTTCAGAAGTGTGGTAATGGGGCTGTCGAGATCAAACACGAGGACGGGGAATCATGTCATGTGAACCTGTTGGAGGAGTTTGTGAGGCAACCACCTGAGCAGCCTACTGTCCCTGCGTTGGTCTGCCGCGGCCAAGGTGGAGAAGGAGAGGGGGGCAGTAGGGCACAGGTGGAGGAGAGAAGGGATTGTTATGTCTCGGCGGAGCCGTGGGCGGGGGACACGAGTCTGGTGGCTGTGGAAGCGCTAGAGCACCTGCCTGAGCAGCAGTGTGCAGCACTCCAGCACCAGCTCGGTTCATACCCCACTGGTCGTGCCGAGCCCCTGAGTCTCACAACTCGGGCGGTGCAAGATGTTCCACGGGCAGGTCACGTGACTGTTGAAAGACCGTTAGCCTCGTTGTTTCGGTGGTTTAAGGTGGGCGACGAGGCTTTGGCATGGTTGCCAGGTCAGGGTCGACCCATGGCTGCCAAGGGTGGTGGTCAAAAGGAGGACATTGAGCAGATTGGTAAGGTCGGCTGTGGTATCGCAGTGCCCGGTCGTCGCATAGCCTCCCAATGCTGCTCTAGTCTAATGCAACAGCCCTACCATAGACCGACTGTATCTGGCCATGTCGCTGAAAGCGGTGATGCTGCGCAGGCAGATGTCGTCACAAGGAATGCGGGGGTGCGCATGTACGGTATCGGCGGGGAAGCCTTAGCAATAATGAACTGTGGGAGTGACTGCACGGGTGGTACTGATTGTCCCTCTCATGACCTGGCTGTTCTAGGGACGAAGGTGGAGAAGGAGGGAGACTACAGGTTAGAAGCTGCGGTCTCGGCTGGGTTGTGGGAGGGCACTAGGCATGTTGTTCGTGGAGACAGTGCAAGGCAGTTATTTACTAGGCTATGGCAGTACTTTCGCATGTTTGTTGCTTCTCCAGGCCTGATGTACGGGGTAGAATCCGACATGCAGGCTGGAGATAGTGCAAGGCTCAGTTTAATTCCCTACCGTATAAATCCTGCTCGACAGCCTATGGTGCAAGCAGAGCTGGATTACGTGTGGACGAAGGGTCTGAGGGATAAGGAATGTCGTGAGTGGTCGTTGCTTGTAACTTTGTCCGAGCGTGCTAAAGAGGTATGTGGTTTTGTTGTGGACGGAAGTACCTGCCAGTGCAATGTTATGCCTGACGGACTTAAGAATGCACCAGCAACGTGTCAGAACCTGATGAATGAAAGTGAAAAGGACAATGATGCGCTGGGGCATTTCGAGGTCTATGTTCCAGCCTATGGTCCGGTCGTTGTAGTTTACCCAGATCATCACCCTCTCAAGATCTTGGACCAGTTTCACAATCGGAATATGAGGCTGACCAGGTGGTCACTAAGGTTATTGGTATATAACCTGGACATACGCCATATTGCCGGTTGTGACAACGAGGTTGCAGATGGTCGTTCAGGGGTATATGATCCTGGGTAGATTGACACACGGGTAGCCTCCTGCTTTAGTTTGAGTAGTATTTTGCGCTTGGTGCTTGTTGGCTCGCGGTTGTAGCCCAGCGTATTGGGTCGTAAAGCAGGAGTTGAGCGTTTGGTATAGAAGAAAATAGGCTGCCCTTATAGTGCAGCCGGAAAAAACATATTAAAATATAAAAATCATAAAAAAAACTCTTTCTTTTGTTATAGATAATTGTATAAGTTTGTCATAGCCTATAGAGTTTGAGTAGTCCACGAACTATCAAACGGCTGAGCTGCTGTAAGCTCGCTCTGGGAGCATGATATTATGTCTTTTACTATTGTTGGGAGGAGTTATGAAATGTGAATTTTTTTTTATAAGATGTGTTTTAGTGATAAACTCAGCGTTGTTTTAGTGCCATGCGGTCGCTGGGTGTGAGGGGTTTGATGGGGTTCTGTATATCAGATTTTAGCTCAGGGTTGAGCAAGTAAAATCTTGGGGGAGGTGTGACGCATGCCGAGTATGAGCATGCTGTACAGAACGCTCAGTCAGGCCCCACTCTCGCTAGGATCGTCAGGGCAGGAACTTTGGCTGTAGTCTGTGTAGAGTTTCCTAACTTAGTTTATGTGAGCCGTTGTACTATAAGTATTATAAATATGTATTTTGTTTTCATCTGAGTCAACGAGTTCTATTTTATATCATTAGTTATAAGTGTTGTGTGTGGGACTTATTTGTAATGATGAGAGGAGAGAGAGAGTATGTAACGGGTGCCAGTGAGTGCGCCACGCGGGCAGGTAGGCCTAATTCCCTCCTCCCTCCTCCCTCTCAGTGCGTGGGAAATCCTTTGTCGATCCCAGATTGAGAGAGAATATTACGTAACGATTGCTAGTGGGCGGTCCTTAAGTAGTTTGAGATATGCCGCTAGAGGGCCGAGTATAAAAAGAGAGGTTCTTGCCACCATTCTTCAGAACTCATCAGGCAGAGCGACTTCTCATATCCCTTGCAACTATCCATATTCTTCCGACTGATGTGAACTTTCTCTACTCTCTGAACAGCCTATCTTCTTCCCTTCTCGACCCTTTATAACCTCAATGACCCCTTTGGTGCAGATTTAGTCAGCCAAAGTATTATCGCTTGAGTTCTCACGAGATAAGTGCCTGTTAGATAGCCTATTTTTGGAAGGGTTAACTAGAATAGGATTGATTGATGTTTGTTGCACTCGTATATGCATTTCCCTGTGTGCGATTATTCATGTTCCTGTTTTCTGCTGGCTTAGGCAATGCTAGACTGGGATAGGGTTTCTGAGTTGTGATTTCCTATGAGTACTAGGTTGCGGTTGAACCAGTACAATTGCAACGGAGACGTGGAACGCCTAGGTGGTCTTTCTGACTGTGTACCGTGGGAGTTTAGCACTGTGTTGCGAGTGAGGGCTTTTGCCTGTGCCACCCAACACTGTGCTATCTCATTTGCTTGACTTTGAGAGGATCGCCAGGAGAGAACCAGATACTAGTGATCTGGATCTCTCAAGAGAGCATCCCGTCAGTTAACGTAATTTGGCCGCACAGTCTTAAGGACCTCGCTAGGCTACGAGCCGCTTGCTCAGCCATTGTTTCCTAGCCTACTACATCCCAGCTAGACTTTGCTCGGTCAGCAGATACAGCATAGTATTGAAGCTTCTCCTTATGTATGTTATTGTTTATGCACTATTGATTTCATGTGTGGCACGCTTAGCTACTTCAGAGATTAGTGGCCCACGAGCACAATCTTAGTAGGCTATTGCCAGTGCATTGTCGGAGTACTTCTTCTTAATGTTTGCCATATCCTATTGCTTATTCTTATAATTCTTCTTATGTCAATTTAAAGCCTTTAATTACCAGTGAGTTATTCATTAAATTGCTGTTCAAAATCCGATACTTACTTCTTACGAGTATTCGAGAAGCATCTAACTTTATCAGAAGATTCCTTGCTTGATGCTCGAGGACTATTGTTTAACGTAACGTAATAGTGCCGATCCGAAGTAGAGGGTGGAGGACTTCTTAAGTTCTTAGTCAAGGGTGGATTACTTCGGCTTCGGCCAACACTATTCTTTAGTGTTGTAGTACTTTCTTCTTTGTTTGATTGTTGACCAGACTAGATAACTCCCGTCTTGTTATTAGTCTGTTGTGTGAAACGCTAGTACCGAGTTCTTGTATACCCCGTTATAGCAGATAGAACTCTGGAGGGTAGTGGCGTTTTTTGTTCGGCTGGCAGTACTCTGGGGTTGGGATCGTGTGTTTCCGTTGTGGCAGCGAGCCATACTCGAGTCCTGTGTAAGAGCCCTAGTGTACCCGAGTGCCCGGTCGTAACAACCCCTCTTGCCAACTACGTTTAGGGTCTTGAAAACGCCTATAGAGGATGCCTTCTAAATAAAAAAAATCTCCTGGCTGTGCATCGCCGTCCTCGTCGAGCTCTACAGCTCCATTAGCACACGTTTGGAGCTCAGGGTCCTCTAGTTGCAACCGACGTATATCTGAGGGTGCCAAGCGATCTAACTGCTCCCGGAGCAATGCATGACCTTCCCCGATACTGGGCTGCTCCCTCTGTCTCTCTCGATGTACATAACGTTGCTGTCGTGGAGACTCGTCATGCCCAGCCTCGTCACTCTCGATGACAGGCCCAGGGGCTACTCCAGAATTAAGTAATGGTGCTAATACTGAATCACCCAGGAGAGCCGCCGAGTCAAAACTCTTAAAACCAACTCCAGCTTTAGCCTCCTCCTGTTGATCGTTCCTCCGCTGGTCTGAAGACGGAGGACTAGGCTGTGACACTTTAGCTGCCCGAGCTCGGGTGACAACACAGGCCATGGGTTGTGTCTGGCACCGCTCGACCCACTCTTGCTCTTCCCTACTCACGTCGGCCGGCCTCTCGGCAACGACTAAGAGTAGAACCTCAGAAGCGGGCATTGCAAAGTCATTGCCGAGAAGAAGGTCGACGCCCTCCACTGGCAGTTTCTCCACAATCCCGACATCCAATTCACGTGCCACACCATCCACCTCCAACTCCAACCGCACCAGCGGGTATGACCGAGTTGCATTAATACCCTGCACCACCACCACCCGAGCCGCGTTTATAGGGTAGCCAGTCAAGTTTTTCATCAGAGTCTGGGAAGCACCTGTATCACGCAAGACCTCTACTCCATGCTTGCGCCCCGCCCACATCACGCAACCCCGCCCTCTATGGTCGCAAAAAACATCCTGAGCAGGGTTCGAGCCTCCCAGGTGCTTCTGCATTGGCTGTGCCTCAGCCTCTGACGAACTGCCCCGGGCAAACTCAGAGGACTTCGGAGACACACCAATGTTGCAGGCCAAAGACACAGCTGCTGTAGGTGGTTTGCTAGGACAGACTCTTGCAAAGTGCCCCTTTTTTATGACAATGATAACACTCCAACTCCCCTTTGGGCTTCCCTTGGTACTGGGAAGGGCCCGGCCCCTTCTTAAATGGGACGGTGCTAGTCTTGTGGTCAGTCTTGGTATCATGGCTCTTGTACTTGTTTGCATAAGGTATATCACTAACTCGGGGGGTGGGGCGTCACGCCCCTTGTTACCTGCCTCACTACGCTGGGCAGACCTGCACCCACGAATTAGTGATAGCCGGAGGTCAGCCATCTCAGCTGCCTCCTGTAGAGTTTTTGGTTGCTTTTCTTTAAGGTTTAACGTCAGGTCGCCGCCCGTGCATTTGAAAAACTGCTCTAAAAGCACCAACTGTTTAATGTCGTCAAACGTAGTAGCTTTCTCCGACCTCAGCCAATTCCCAAAAGCATCGGACAGCTCCCGGGCATGCTCCAAAAAGGTGCTCTCCCGACCCTTGGTAACACCCCGGAACTTCAACCTGTACGTCACTGGTTGTAGTTCGTATGCTCTCAGGACAGCCTCCTTGAGTTCCTCATAGATAATACAAGACTCTATAGGCAACGCATCGTAGGCTTTAAGACCCTTGCCTATTAATCTAGAGGATACAAGTGCTGCCCATTTATTCTCTGGCCACTGGTGTTCCTGGCACTTCTTCTCAAAGCGTGTGAAAAATTCTGTTACACCACTCTCATCAAACACCGGAACCAGTTTCAATAAGTGCGAGAGAGACTGCTCATGAACACGGTTACCAGCCCCAAGTCGCTGTCCCGTTGTCTCTACTCGCGACTTCTCTACATCCATGTCGGCACAGTACCTAGTCGACTCAGCTTGGATTTTTGGTTGACTGATAGTTTTTCTCTCTTCTATCTTGGCTAATTCTAATTGCTGCTGATGCTGAAGCTTATCTAATTCGAGCTTAAACAATAATTCTGGAGATAACCCTTGAGGAGGTGAAGGTGCTACAATGTTTGAAATTACCGGTGGTCCCCCCAGGGGCAACCCACCCTGCCAGTCACCACCCAACTGCGGAAGCGTACCCGGGGTCGGCAAACTACTGGGATGGCTGGGAGTCGAGTGTAGGGGAAGCATGGCCGAAGGGCTCTGAGCACTCAACCCATCTCGCTCACCAGTCACCCTGCCCAGTACACACGTTATCAAGTTATCCTTGGTCATGCTGCTAGTAACCGCATGACCGATAGCTGTGGCCAGGCATTGAAGACCGTACCGATCCATACCCTCCAACCGCTCGGCAGTAACAGGCCATTGCAAAAATATCCTAGCATCCTCCTCACAGTTCACCCGATTAACCCTTTCATCATGCTGCTGTTCCTCAGTTTCGACATTACGTACTGTGTCTCCATTCTCCTCTGACCCGGTATAAGACATGATGCTCACAAAAATTTCTCACCACAATATTCAGAAAAGAAGTACCCCAAACTCTTATGTAGCACTATTCACTTGCCAAAAATGTCTGAAGACTCTCAAGTGCTATACTACTTTGCCAAAAAAAATTAACGTGCCCACTATATTCCTCAATAAAACAAATGACCACAACAATCCTGCAATTATCTCTTAGTTCACAAGATCCTGAGCTAGGTCGCCATTTGTTACGATCCAGGTTCTCAAAGACACAGGGCTCTTCAACATTGGACTAGATAATGGCAAAATGCAACAACGGTAACACTATAGATCCAACCCCTGCCTTAAACACTGGAAAACAAAACACCATTACCGCCCTGAGTCGTGCCTGGACAACGAGGTATCCTATGACTCGGTAACTGGTGCACACACACTAGGCTGACGCTCGATGAAACAGCCTATTCTCAAACAGTAAAAGATTACTCGATTAGGTTACACAAAGAAAAGATAGTTAACGTGATTAATTAACGTTACGGTAGATACTCAAATAACTGGCACTCCTGTATTAAAGAAAGTGCAATGCTAGTCCTGCAACATCAACTGGAAACTTCTGAAATAAGTCTGATGCTGGGAAGATGTTCGTAAAGAATCTTCAACAATTATAATGCAGAATACGGGTCACAATAAACACTAGGACATATAGTAATAATAGGCAGGCGAATAATAAAGACTGCGCAAAGGTAGTAATGCTCGACAACTAAAGAAATGCTTCGTGACACAACGCAACAGCCTACTCGGGTTGTGCAATTCAACAACAACCTCGGCTCAAAAGTGCAGTGAATAATAATGTTGCATACATATAATAATGGGGGCTTATCTCTAACCAGTGTCTGCTCAGTTAATAAAGTCTAGCTGGGGTATGAAGGCAGGGCAACAATGGGCGAGCATGCGGCTCGTAGCCAAACGTTGTCCGAAGGTGGTATAATGAAGATTACGTTATATGACAGGGATGCTCTCTTGATAAATCTAGGTCTCTAGTACCTAGTTCTATCCTGGCGATCCCTCAGAAGTCAACACAAAGAGGTAGCACTATGTTGTGAGGGATAGGCTATGGCCCTCTCACACCACAGCGCTGTGCTCGCTGTGACGCATGTCGAGTATGAGCATGCTGTACAGAACGCCCAGTCAGGCCCCACTCTCGCTAGGATCGTCAGGGCAGGAACTTTGGCTGTAGTCTGTGTAGAGTTTCCTAACTCAGTTTATGTGAACCGTTGTACTATAAGTATTATCATTATGTATTTTGTTTTCTTCTAAGTCAACGAGTTCTATTTTATATCATTAGATATAAGTATTGTGTGTGGGACTTGTATGTAATGATGAGGGGAGAGATATTACGTGGCGTGGGATTAGTGAGTACGCCACGCGGGCCGGTAGGCCTAATTCCCTCCTTCCTCCTCCCTTCCTCCCTTTCAGCGCGTGGGAAGTTCTTTGTCAATCCCAGATTGAGAGAGTATATGACGTCATGATTGCCAGTGGGCGGTCCTTAAGTAGTTTGAGATATGCCGCTAGAGGGCCGAGTATAAAAAGAGAGGTTTTTGCCACCATGCTTCAGAACTCATCAGGCAAAGCGACCTCTCATATCCCTTGCAACTATCGATATTCTTCCGACTGATGTGAACTTTCTCTACTCTCTGAACAGCCTACCTTCTTCTCTTCTCGTCCCTGTTTATAACCTCAATGACCCCTTTGGTGCAGAATTAGTCAGCCAAAGTATTATCGCTTGAGTTCTCACGAGATAAGTGCCTGTTAGATAGCCTATTTTTGGAAGGGTTAACTAGAATAGGATTGATTGATGTTTGTTGCACTCGTATATGCATTTCCCTGTGTGCGATTATTCATGTTCCTGTTTTCTGCTGGTTTAGGCAATGCTAGACTGGGATAGGGTTTCTGAGTTGTGATTTCCTATGAGTACTAGGTTGCGGTTGAACCAGTACAATTGCAACGGAGACGTGGAACGCCTAGGTGGTCTTTCTGACTGTGTACCGTGGGAGTTTAGCACTGTGTTGCGAGTGAGGGCTTTTGCCTGTGCCACCCAACACTGTGCTATCTCATTTGCTTGACTTTGAGAGGATCGCCAGGAGAGAACCAGATACTAGTGATCTGGATCTCTCAAGAGAGCATCCCGTCAATTACCGTAATTTGGCCGCACAGTCTTAAGGACCTCGCTAGGCTACGAGCCGCTTGCTCAGCCATTGTCTCTTAACCTTAGATATCCCAGCTAGACTTTGCTCGACCAGCAGATACAGCATAGTATTGAAGCTTCTCCTTATGTATATTATTGTTTAAGCACTATTGATTTCATGTGTGGCACGCTTAGCTACTTCAGAGATTAGTGGCCCACGAGCACAATCTTAGTAGGCTATTGCTAGTGCATTGTCGGAGTACTTCTTCTTAATGTTTGCCATATCCTATTGCTTATTCTTATAATTCTTCTTATGTCAATTTAAAGCCTTTAATTACCAGTGAGTTATTCATTAAATTGCTGTTCAAAATCCGATACTTACTTCTTATGAGTATTCGAGAAGCATCTAACTTATCAGAAGATTCCTTGCTTGATGCTCGAGGACTATTGTTTAACGTAACGTAATAGTGCCGATCCGAAGTAGAGGGTGGAGGACTTCTTAAGTTCTTAGTTCAAGGGTGGATTACTTCGGCTTCGGCCAACACTATTCTTTAGTGTTGTAGTACTTTCTTCTTTGTTTGATTGTTGACCAGACTAGATAACTCCCGTCTTGCTATTAGTCTGTTGTGTGAAACGCTAGTACCGAGTTCTTGTATACCCCGTTATAGCAGATAGAACTCTGGAGGGTAGTGGCGTTTTTTGTTCGGCTGGCAGTACTCTGGGGTTGGGATCGTGTGTTTCCGTTGTGGCAGCGAGCCATACTCGAGTCCTGTGTAAGAGCCCTAGTGTACCCGAGTGCCCGGTCGTAACAAATGGCGACCTTGCTTAGGATTTTGTGAACAGTATAATTTTTTGCAGAGTTGTACAACATTTGTTTGTTGGTACTTTAGCGTACATATTGAAGAATATTTTTTTTTTGTAAGGCAATTAGGAGAGCATTTAAGAGACTCCAGTTAATTTAGTAATTAGTGCTTGCATAAGGGAGTTTAACACTTTTGTCTCGAGAATTTTTTGGTGAACTTCAGTATGTCGGGCCCTAGTACTGACGAGGAGCGAGAGATGCTATTTGAGGAGGATGCTAGACTTTTTGTGAGTAAGCAGTACCACGTGACGGAGGAGAGGCTGACTGGGGTGAATGTTTATGGCTTGCACCTGATAGCCAAGGTTTTGGGTCTATCCAATGTAGGAGGGATGTCCAAGGGGGAGCTGATTTCCTGGGTGTTGCGTGGGCGACATGGGGTTTCGGAGGAGAGGGCGTTTGGGGGGGTTCCTCCCCAGATCCCCTCTCACTCGACTCCCACAGTGCCGTCCACTCAGTTGCCGGAGGTTAGCACTCTCCCACAGAGGGATGAGCATTGGAAGATTGGAGTGCCCTCGGGCGGTGCGTATGGTGGTTCCCCAGTTCTTGCCCCCCCTCCTTCAGTAGTGGCAGCTCCCTCTTCCGGCCTGTCTCCTGAGATGATATTTAAACTCGAGCTTGCTAAAATGGAGATTGAGTCTAGGAGGCATGAGAAGGAGATGGAGAATGAGTCTAGGAGGCATGAGAAGGAGATTGAGGCTGAGTCTAGGAAGCAGGAGAAGGAGATTGAGGCTGAGATTAGGAGGCACGAGGCTGAGCTTAGGTACGACTCAGAGAAATATTGTGCTCAAATAGATTTAGATAAGACTCGTGCAGAGTCGACAGGGATTCGGATGGGCCGTGAGGGCCAAGTAAGAGAACAGTCCTTGTCCCACTTAGTCAAGTTGGTGCCGGCATTTAGTGAAACTGAAGTCACAGAATTTTTTAATCGTTTTGAGAAGAAGTGTAGGGAGCATAATTGGCCTGAAGAGAAGTGGGCAGCTCTGGTCTCCTCAAGACTTACGGGTAAGGGTCTGAAGGCTTATGATGCACTGCCTTTAGAGTCTTGCATTGACTACCCAGTATTGAAGAGAGCTGTCCTACGGGCATACGAGTTGCAACCAGAAACATATCGATTGAAGTTTCGGGGTGTTACGAAGACTAGGGAGGCGACCTTTCTTGAACATGCCCGGGACTTAAAAGATGCACTTGCTAACTGGACACGTTCTGAGAAAGCTGAGACGGCCGAACAGTTGACTGAGCTGTTTCTGCTCGAGCAGTTTTATAAGTGTACTGGTGCAGATATGACTTTAACTATTAAAGAAAAGAACCCTAAAACTCTACAGGAGGCAGCTGAGATGGCTGACCTCCGGCTATCATTAATTCGTGGGTGCGGGTCTGCCCAGCGTAGTGAGGCAGGTAACAAGGGGCGTGACACCCCACCCCCCCGAGTTAGTGATATACATTATGCAAACAAGTACAAGAGCTATGATACCAAGACTGACCACAAGACTAACACCGTCCCATTTAAGAAGGGGCCGGGCCCTTCCCAGTACCAAGGGAAGCCCAGAGGGGAGTTGGAGTGTTATCTTTGTCATGAAAAGGGGCACTTTGCAAGAGTCTGTCCTAGCAAACCACCTACAGCAGCTGTGTCTTTGGCCTGCAACATTGGTGTGTCTCCGAAGTCTTCTGAGTTTGCCCGGGGCAGTTCGTCAGAGGCTGAGGCACAGCCAATGCAGAAGCACCTGGGAGGCTCGAACCCTGCTCAGGATGTTTTTTGCGACCATAGAGGACGGGGTTGCGTGATGTGGGCGGGGCGCAAGCATGGAGTAGAGGTCTTGCGTGATACAGGTGCTTCCCAGACTCTGATGAACAATTTGACTGGCTACCCTATAAATGCGGCTCGGGTGGTAGTGGTGCAGGGTATTAATGCAACTCGGTCATACCCGCTGGTGCGGTTGGAGTTGGAGGTGGATGGTGTGACACGTGAATTGGATGTCGGGATTGTGGAGAAACTGCCAGTGGAGGGCGTCGACCTTCTTCTCGGCAACGACTTTGCAATGCCCGCTTCTGAGGTTCTACCCTTAGTCGTTGCCGAGAGGCCGGCCGACGTGAGTAGGGAAGAGCAAGAGTGTGTCGAGCGGTGCCAGGCACAACCCATGGCGTGTGCTGTCACCCGAGCTCAGGCAGCTAAAGTGTCACAGCCTAGTCCTCCGTCTTCCGACCAGCAGAGGAACGATCAACAGGAGGAGGCTAAAGCTGGAGTTGGTTTTAAGAGTTTTGACTCGGCGGCTCTCCTGGTTGATTCAGTATTAGCACCTATGTTAGAGTCTGGAGAGGCCCCAGGACCTGTCACAGCTAGTGAGGAGGTAGGGCCGGAAGAGACTCAGAGGCAGCAACGTTACACACAGAGAGAAAAAAGGGTTGCTCAGTTGGAGGATCCGGAAGTTCAGAAGTGTGGTAATGGTGCTGTCGAGATTAAACACGAGGACGGGGAAGCATGTCATGTGAACCTGGTGGAGGAGTTTGTGAGGCAACCACCTGAGCAGCCTACTGTCCCTGCGTTGGTCTGCCGCGGCCAAGGTGGAGAAGGAGAGGGGGGCAGTAGGGCACAGGTGGAGGAGAGTAGGGATTGTCATGTCTCGGCGAAGCAGTGGGCGGGGGACACGAGTCTGGTGGCTGTGGAAGTGCTAGAGCACCTGCCTGAGCAGCAGTGTGCAGCACTCCAGCACCAGCTCGGTTCATACCCCACTGGTCGTGCCGAGCCCCTGAGTCTCACAACTCGGGCGGTGCGAGATGTTCCGCAGGCAGGTCATGTGACTGTTAAAAGACCGTTAGCCTCGTTGTTTCGGTGGTTTAAGGTGGGCGACGAGGCCTTGGCATGGTTGCCAGGTCAGGGTCGACCCATGGCTGCCAAGGGTGGTGGTCAAAAGGAGGACATTGAGCAGATTGGTAGGGTCGGCTGTGGTATCGCAGTGCCCGGTCGTCACATAGCCTCCCAATGCTGCTCTAGTCTAATGCAACAGCTCTACCACAGACCGACTGTATCTGGCCATGTCGCTAAAAGCGGTGATGCTGCGCAGGCAGATGTCGTCACAAGGAATGTGGGGGTGCGCATGTACGGTATCGGCGGGGAAGCCTTAGCTATAATGAACTGTGGGAGTGACTGCACGGGTGGTACTGATTGTCCCTCTCATGACCTGGCTGTTCTAGGGACGAAGGTGGAGAAGGAGGGAGACTACAGGTTAGAAGCTGCGGTCTCGGCTGGGTTGTGGGAGGGCACAAGGCATGTTGTTCGTGGAGACAGTGCAAGGCAGTTATTTACTAGGCTATGGCAGTACTTTCGCATGTTTGTTGCTTCTCCAGGCCTGAGGTACGGGGTAGAATCCGACATGCAGGCTGGAGATAGTGCAAGGCTCAGTTTAATTCCCTGCCGTATAAATCCTGCTCGACAGCCTATGGTGCAAGCAGAGCTGGATTACGTGTGGACGAAGGCTCTGAGGGATGAGGAATGTCGTGAGTGGTCGTTGCTTGTAGCTTTGTCCGAGCGTGCTGGAGAGGTATGTGGTTTTGTTGTGGACGGGAGTACCTACCAGTGCAATGTTATGCCCTACGGACTTAAGAATGCACCAGCAACGTGTCAGAGCCTGATGAATGAAAGTGAAAAGGACAATGATGCGCTGGGGCATTTCGAGATCTATGTTCCAGCCTATGGTCCGGTCGGTGTAGTTTACCCAGATCATTACCCTCTCAAGATCTTGGACCCGTTTCACAATCGGAATATGAGGCTGACCAGGTGGTCACTAAGGTTATTGGTATATAACCTGGACATAAGCCATATTGCCGGTTGTGACAACGAGGTTGCATGTGGTCGTTCAGGGGTATATGATCCTGGGTAAATTGACACACGGGTAGCCTCCTGCTTTGGTTTGAGTAGTATTTTGCGCTTGGTGCTTGTTGGCTCGCGGTTGTAGCCCAGCGTATTGGGTCGTAAAGCAGGATTGTTGAGCGTTTGGTATAGAAGGCTGCCCTTATAGTGCAGCCGGAAAAAAAAAAAAAAAAAAACATATTAAAATATAAAAATCATATAAAAACTCTTTCTTTTTGATATAGATAATTGTATAAGTTTGTCATAGCCTATAAGGTTTGAGTAGTCCACGAACTATCAAACGGCTGAGCTGCTGTAAGCTCGCTCTGGGAGCATGATATTGTGTCTTTTACTATTGTTGGGAGGAGTTATGAAATGTGAATTTTTTTTTTATAAGATGTGTTTTAGTGATAAACTCAGCGTTGTTTTAGTGCCATGCGGTCGCTGGGTGTGAGGGGTTTGATGGGGTTCTGTATATCAGATTTTAGCTCAGGGTTGAGCAAGTAAAATCTTGGGGGAGGTGTGACGCATGTCGAGTATGAGCATGCTGTACAGAACGCCCAGTCAGGCCCCACTCTCGCTAGGATCGTCAGGGCAGGAACTTTGGCTGTAGTCTGTGTAGAGTTTCCTAACTCAGTTTATGTGAACCGTTGTACTATAAGTATTATCATTATGTATTTTGTTTTCTTCTAAGTCAACGAGTTCTATTTTATATCATTAGATATAAGTATTGTGTGTGGGACTTGTATGTAATGATGAGGGGAGAGATATTACGTGGCGTGGGATTAGTGAGTACGCCACGCGGGCCGGTAGGCCTAATTCCCTCCTTCCTCCTCCCTTCCTCCCTTTCAGCGCGGGGGAAGTTCTTTGTCAATCCCAGATTGAGAGAGTATATGACGTCATGATTGCCAGTGGGCGGTCCTTAAGTAGTTTGAGATATGCCGCTAGAGGGCCGAGTATAAAAAGAGAGGTTTTTGCCACCATGCTTCAGAACTCATCAGGCAAAGCGACCTCTCATATCCCTTGCAACTATCGATATTCTTCCGACTGATGTGAACTTTCTCTACTCTCTGAACAGCCTACCTTCTTCTCTTCTCGTCCCTGTTTATAACCTCAATGACCCCTTTGGTGCAGATTTAGTCAGCCAAAGTATTATCGCTTGAGTTCTCACGAGATAAGTGCCTGTTAGATAGCCTATTTTTGGAAGGGTTAACTAGAATAGGATTGATTGATGTTTGTTGCACTCGTATATGCATTTCCCTGTGTGCGATTATTCATGTTCCTGTTTTCTGCTGGTTTAGGCAATGCTAGACTGGGATAGGGTTTCTGAGTTGTGATTTCCTATGAGTACTAGGTTGCGGTTGAACCAGTACAATTGCAACGGAGACGTGGAACGCCTAGGTGGTCTTTCTGACTGTGTACCGTGGGAGTTTAGCACTGTGTTGCGAGTGAGGGCTTTTGCCTGTGCCACCCAACACTGTGCTATCTCATTTGCTTGACTTTGAGAGGATCGCCAGGAGAGAACCAGATACTAGTGATCTGGATCTCTCAAGAGAGCATCCCGTCAATTACCGTAATTTGGCCGCACAGTCTTAAGGACCTCGCTAGGCTACGAGCCGCTTGCTCAGCCATTGTCTCTTAACCTTAGATATCCCAGCTAGACTTTGCTCGACCAGCAGATACAGCATAGTATTGAAGCTTCTCCTTATGTATATTATTGTTTAAGCACTATTGATTTCATGTGTGGCACGCTTAGCTACTTCAGAGATTAGTGGCCCACGAGCACAATCTTAGTAGGCTATTGCTAGTGCATTGTCGGAGTACTTCTTCTTAATGTTTGCCATATCCTATTGCTTATTCTTATAATTCTTCTTATGTCAATTTAAAGCCTTTAATTACCAGTGAGTTATTCATTAAATTGCTGTTCAAAATCCGATACTTACTTCTTATGAGTATTCGAGAAGCATCTAACTTATCAGAAGATTCCTTGCTTGATGCTCGAGGACTATTGTTTAACGTAACGTAATAGTGCCGATCCGAAGTAGAGGGTGGAGGACTTCTTAAGTTCTTAGTTCAAGGGTGGATTACTTCGGCTTCGGCCAACACTATTCTTTAGTGTTGTAGTACTTTCTTCTTTGTTTGATTGTTGACCAGACTAGATAACTCCCGTCTTGCTATTAGTCTGTTGTGTGAAACGCTAGTACCGAGTTCTTGTATACCCCGTTATAGCAGATAGAACTCTGGAGGGTAGTGGCGTTTTTTGTTCGGCTGGCAGTACTCTGGGGTTGGGATCGTGTGTTTCCGTTGTGGCAGCGAGCCATACTCGAGTCCTGTGTAAGAGCCCTAGTGTACCCGAGTGCCCGGTCGTAAAAGTAAACCCACCCGAAGACAACTTAGGCTCCCACAGTACCTGTCGATGTCGTGCAGGGCTTAGCTAACACTGCACACATCGGAGACAACGACACAGTAACCTTACCCCCAGTCTAGCTTTAGATAACCAAGCAGAATCACTCAACACCTTGCCAGGGAGACATATACCGGTCTACAACCTTCCCGAGAGAGGACACACACGGAAAAGTCCGTCTCTCCAACCTCAATAAAGCATAATACCTCCTTAACCTAATACAGGGAAATATCTGAGAGCTTCGCGTACAATACGACTGGTCGACGGTGAACGTCTATGCTGAAACCAGAAGGGATGTTGAGTTTAATAAAGATTAGAGAATGAGAAAGGAGAAGTCGAGAGAGAGAAATAGTATGCAAAGTGGCGAGTATGGGGGACAGAATTGCAAAGGATGTAGGCGGTATGCGTGTCAGGCAAGCTCTGAGCTGGTAAAAAACACGAGGCCGCGATGGGCAGGGACTAGTTGACCACCCGGCCGCCAACGCCGTCAGCGCCCAAGCGAGCTGCGTCATAGCTCACCCCGCTGCCAGGTGTACTCCCTCACCCTCTCTCGCTCGCCTCCCACACAAGCAACATTTATATTATAGCGAATATAAAATATAAGGCGCGGTCACAGACCAAAACAAAGACCATTTATAGACTATCTGTGGCCACACGACACTAATTACATAAAGCAGATCATTCTAGGACAACTGTAGCCCATCCCCCCATCCTGGCGAGCGCTAGCGAGCTGCAATGCCCCACGCAACCATTCTGTTAACGCCGGGAGGCGTCACAGAGCACACCTAACAAAGTTGAAGGGTGACAAGAGCCAGTGTTGCCTCATCTTTGGAGGTGGATAGGTGGCCTCTCCTGCCATTTTTGCCACATTGCTTGGGACTGCTGGGGACTTTTATTACTGTATCCTACGGTACAGTACGGGTTAAAGAAAGATAAATCCTAAGACTGATAGGTGTGTTCCAGCTATAAAATATTAAAGGTTTGAGTCCCGGAGGGAAGAAGGAAAACCTAATATTTAGTAGTGGCCCCGAAATCATTGACGATATGCCTATTAATATAATAGTCCTCTTTCAAGCGCCCGCGGTCAGCCTGTTTGAAACACCCGCCACAGGGGAAAGAGTACTTCATCATAACTGTAACCCTAATTCTCTTTTGGAATCGTCTTTATGATTGGGTACTCACTACGAAAAAACTTTGTAAAAAATATAAAATAAAAATTAACTTAAAAATTGTTATATTAAGGCTTTCCAACTCGTGGATGTCTTTTGTTGATTCTACCCGAGATGCTGAACCCAGCAACGCCATTCCTTCTTCAATGACATATTATCAAGATTAAACTCAAGACATCAACGAATGGGAAGGGGATGGAAAGGAGGGCCCTACATCATTAATGATTTCGGGGCCACTACTAAATATTAGGTTTTCCTTCTTCCCTCTGGGACTCAAACCTATAATTTATTAGTGGCCCCTCCGTCATTGACGATATGCTTGATATCTCAAGTCTGGAGGGGGACATTTGTGACAATATCTAAACCACTAACAAACTACCATAGGTAGAGAAAAAGAACCATATAACAATCATAAGTCTGTATTGTTTACATACAATTATTTAGAAAAAATGGAAAGAAAAGCAGTGCGTTGCTTCGAAGAAGATCTGAGTAAAGAAGACAATTTCTTCTCGTGACGCGAGTACCTGTATTATTTATTGACCCATAAGGCTCCCTGCTGTTGGAGCTGGGAAACCCTCAGAAACTTTATTAAAGCCTGAACAGGGCATAAGACATGGTGTGTAGTCCCGCGTTTAAGCGCTGGGACTGTAAACTCAGAAAAAACATGATCACTATGTTCGTTCTTAGCAACAAACGTGGGAGATGGAGCAATTTGTACATTATCATTGAGTCTCCCAAACCTGAGGCAATTAGGTTCGTTGCTCATTGCCGCCAGCTCAGACACCCTGTTACCTGTGGCCAAAGCCATAAGGAACACAGCCTTCTTTAACCCTTAATTAGCGGCGAGCAACATAAGTCGAGTTAAATAAAGCTGGACTATGTGGCGGTGCTCGACATATATCGTGTGGCAATTTCAGCACGTAATGTTGCTGAGAGAGAGAGACAAGTGGTGGCAGGAGAGTAGCGAGCGTATGACTGCTCCAGACCACCGCGGCGAACCTACTGACACGAATCCCACCTCCTCCCTCCCTCTCTCACTCGCTATATACGGAATTGTATGGGGAAAGTGCCTAATTACATGCTTTTTGCACTCGCGTTGCACGGTTTTTGCAAGAAAACTAGCCATCATAAAAGGATCGTTATGGTGTCATTCGAAAGCTCTGTTTATGACCTTTCAGGGATAGATACTTGTTTTACGTTCTGGGTCTTATTTAGGCATGAAAATGATCACGTAAACAGCCCTATTTTGGCTAAAAACACCCCGCTGGGCGGTACATATAAATAAACCGCATAGGCCGCTCGTAAGGTGTTAACAGTGAGTCAATATCCGGCGCATGATTATACTTGCGTGAATGAAGCAAAGACAAAGCTTTGTCAAGTGACCAGGTAGGCATGAGCTGATGGGGTGGTGGGCGAAGCTTGAAACATGCCCTCATGAACCCTTTCTCCTCCGCCTGCAGTATAGATAGCCCTGTTAGTTCAAAAAACAGAGTTCTAATAGCAGACAAATGATTCTTCAGTGTAACTACAGAAAGGCATTTTTGTTCAAACAAATAGTCCAAGTACTTGAAAACCAAAGCTACTGATGCGTCAGTTTACGCCGTTTCTACTATCCAGGTTGTAAAAGACTTCCAATGCAATTGAAATTGTCTCCTGGTAGACATAGTATACTGATTAAGGAATTTATTAGTAACGCTCTCTCCATACGGAGTTAACCATTTGGCATTTTGAATGTCCAAAAGGCAAAAGTCAGCGAGGTCTTTAGGTTGCCAATTGTCTCCAAGTGGAAGTATGAGATCGGGAGTGACACCGGGTTCTCGCACCACATTTTCAACTGGTGGTACCACACCTGAGCCGGCCATAGAGGCGCGATCATCGAGACTAAGCCCCGGTAACCCCGTAGTTTGTGAACTACCTGACACATGAGTGAAGCGTCTGGAGGCGGAAAAAGATAGATGGCATTCCACTTGTTCCAGTCCTCCAACAATGCGTCTGGACCCCCCGCCGAAGTCATTTCCCTGCGGATTAGGTAGAGAGGAAGCCTGTGGTTTTCCTCGGACGCGAATAGATCCACTTGTGGACGGTATGGCTCTGCAATCATCTGGTTGAAGATGTTTTGCCTGATTGCCTAATCTACTTTGGTGCTCTGTCGCCAGGACAGAGCGTCTGCCCAGACGTTCCGCCTGGGAGGTATGATGCATGGAGATGAATGTTCAACTCTTCGGCTAGAACAAAATTCTCTTCTGACAACTCTAGCAACTTCCGAGACCTCGTTGACCCTTGCTTTTGAATGCAGGACACCGCACTCAAATTGTCCATTCAAAACGCTACTGATTTTCCCCGCAAGGAGGAGCCGTGAATTTGAAGGATATGAAAATTCTCGGTTTGGGACCAAAGACCCTGACCCTGATGGCCTAGGCTCGACTGATTACCCCAGCCTATTGTCCCTGAAGCATCTGTGTCTACCCATACCATAGGTAGGGGAGAAGCCCACATCATTATTGAGTGCAACATTTCTCTCCTCGCCCAGACCGACAGTAAGTCGTGAATTAATGGAGGAATTTTCCACAACTTTCCCGCCGGCAATAGCGGGAAATATTTGTTTTGTTCCAAGATTAATCTCTTTACTTTCAATCGGCCCAACTTTACAGTTAGTTGAATCCAATTGAGAGGGCCGGCTCGACCAGGGATTCCCATGTCCTTCTCGTGGTGTTCAGACTGTGGAGAAACATAAACAATTTCTTTCGAAATCTGTTGCGGTTGTCCACACTCTGACTGAAAGTAAGATTGGCTGTGTCCCAGACCAGCCCTATCCACTGAATTACCCGTGTGGGAACAAGATGTGACTTTGCCAAGTTGACCTTGAACCCTAGGGATTGTACATGGTTTATAATGTGATTGACATGGATTTAGCATAGACTCTCTGACTCCGCCACTACCAGCCAGTCGTCTAGGTACCACAACACCTTGATTCCCTGATTTAACATCGGCATGAGGGCCTGCCGGACTAATTTCGTGAATATTATCAGTGCAAGGTTCAACCCAAGCATTCGCTGAAAGACATAAGTCTCTTGCCTGATCCTCAAGGCGAGGAATTTTTGGAACCTTTTGTTTACCGGGACATGCCAATAGGCGTCTGTCAGGTCTAACGAGCACATCCAACCTTGCGGCGGAAGTGTTAGCCTGATGTGATTCACAGTGAGCATCCTGAAGGATGTGTTGTGAATGTGTGTGTTCAAACAAGATAGGTCTACGAATGGTCTCATCTGAACACTGTCCCTCTTTGGTACGAGAAAAAGTCTGGGCGTGAAAACAGGGCAAGTTGGATTGACCGGGACAATGATATACTTGGTGATCATTTCCTGGACTAGTGACTCCACCTCTAAAGAAACATGGTTGACTTCTAGAGTTTGACGTAAACGATGTCGCCGGAGCCACCGCCAGGTGATGCCCTTGCGTACAACTGTCCTTGCCCAAGTTCGCCAGGGCCAGGCCCGGTGACACGCCCGAAATGATCCAGTTACTTGACTGGGCCTGTCCGGTGGAACTACCGTCGGATCCAACTCGCCTTCGATAGGCTCCAGGAGAGAGAGAGTTTGAATTGTGACTAGTTTTTTTTATGGTGGAGGGGTAGGGTTAGACGGCTGACTGGCTTTGGCAGATGTCAATCCCTGACCTGATTTGTGTTGTGACTTATTCTTATACCACTTCCCTGGTTGTTTTCCTATTTAGGCTTGAGCTGAGTACTTCCTTGCGCCGGGGGAGACATGGGACCCTGAAAAGGCTTAGACCCACTAGGCTGGGACTTACCACTGCTCTTAGGCTTGGAGTACGGTTTCTTAAAGTGCTCCTTTCTAGCCTGGGAAATACTCGGCTGTAAGCTGTCAACTATATATATATATATATATATATATTATATAATATATATATATATATATATTTATTTATTTATATATTAATGTATTTCTTAGTTTCCTCCCTAAACCTCCCACAAACTTAAAAAACAACCCAAGACCCTCCTTGAAGATAAACTTGTACATATTTCGAAAGACAAATGTTCCCCTCTTAAATTACAGGCTCGTTATCGCTCACCAGGAAAAAATGACACGAAAAGTCTTAACATTGACAAATAAATGGGGCGAAAGGTCTTAAAATCGCCAAACTAATGGGCTGAACGTCTTAAAATCTGAAAACTAATGGGGCTAAACTGCCTAAAATCGTCTAATGGTAGCCTGAAATATCCAAGGTTAAAAAGGCGTTGTGGGACCGAAAGGGTTAAATTCCGGAAATACTGTATAAGCTTAAATGTTACGTAAGAATAATATGTGGGTTGCTCGCTTATCTGTTATCTCTCGCTCTCTCTCTCTCTCTCTCTCTCTCTCTCTCTCTCTCTCTCTCTCTCTCTCTCTCTCTCTCTCTCTCTCTCTCTTATACTGTATATGCACACACGTATGGGAGTCATAGGGTTGATGGAGAGAGCTTGTGACCTTATAATATCCATAGATCCTTCCCAAGCTGGACAAAATTCGTGTTAAGTGAGAGAAGTAGGGTATTGTCTCGCGAAATTTTGAGCAGGCGAGATCTAGCAACTAATTATGACGTCATTGATTTTATGACTGTGAATATGCGTCATAGGGGATGTGTGTGTGTGTGGAGAGTGAGTGTGTGTGTATGTATGTGTGTGTGTATGTATGTGTGTATGTATGTGTGTGTAAGTGTGGTATATGCATGTGTGTGTACGGTATGCTTTTGTTTATGTGTGTGTGTGTGTAAAATTGAGTGTTTGCATGTGTGTATACTTATGTGTATGTGTATTTCTATGTGTAATGTATGTAAATGTGCCTCATTTACACTGAGAGCAATCCAGCTAGCTCTCATAAACACCTCCTCCTCCTATCCACTTCACTACACTAAACATGCACACCACACTTCATTCCTCCACACCAAAATTAAAAAAACACAAAATGATGAATTTTAGCCCAGCCTCGGAGTCCCCAGGGGGGGGGACCATAAATGCCCCCTCATCCGACCGACCATCCCCTGACGACCCCACACAATTACCTGGACCTCGGCCTGTTACTCTTTCTATTAATTTCTGCAACATTCGCGGACTTTCCTCTAACTTTCACTCTGTTGAGCACCATCTCTCCTCCTACAAACCTGATCTTCTCTTCCTCACCGAAACCCAGGTGTCTGTAGCAACATCCAGCAACCCCTTCTCTGTATCCTCCTACTTTCTCTATCCTAGTTTCAAAGCCAAAGGCGGATGTTGTGCATATGTGCACAACAAACTCACTTGCTCTCGTGTTCCCGATTTCGACTCCTCTGAATTCTCAACTTTATGGCTCAAACTTTCCTGTCATTCTCTTACTAAATATTTCTGTGCTGTCTATCTTTCCCCTAACTCTACCAACTTTCCTAAATTCTTTGACTATCTAAACTCTACAGTGGAACACATTCTATCCATTTCTCCTTTCTCAGAAATCTCCATCTTAGGAGATTTCAACGTTCACCACCGCCAATGGCTCTCCTCTCACACTACTGATCCACCTGGTGAACAAGCCTACGTCTTTTCTATCCTAAATGACCTAGAGCAGTTAGTTCAGCAACCCACCCGTATCCCGGATCGCATCGGAGATCGGCCCAACATTCTTGACCTGTTTCTAACTTCTAACCCTTCTTCTTATACTGTCGATCTTTTCTCTCCTTTGGGCTCCTCCGACCATAAACTTATCTCTGTCACCTGTCCTATCTCTCCAGTACAGCCACCCGATCCTCCTAGCCGGCGGCGCTTGTGGCACTTTGGCGCTGCCGACTGGGAGGCTCTTCGGCAGTACTTCTTTGATTTCCCATGGAATGATTTCTGCTTCCATGGCCGAGGACCCTCGGAGAGTGCTGAACGCATTACCGAGGTAATCCTATCGGGCATGGAAGCATACATTCCATTCTCTTTCTCTCAGACTAATGCTAAAAAATCTTGGTTTACTCACGCCTGTTCTACTGCTGTCCGCAATAAGGAGGAAGCATTCAAACGGTACCGACGCCTTAAAACTCAAGACTCTCATTCTTCATATGTTTCTGCCCGGAATCAAGCCAAATCTGTTCTTCGACTTGCCAAACACTCTTTCATCAATAATAAATGCACTGAACTATCCAACTCTAGCTCTTCCCAAGCTTTCTGGCATCTAGCCAAAAACCTCTCCAACAATTTCTCTTCCTCGTCTTTCCCTCCCCTTTCCCACTCTGATGGCACAACCATCACTTCTTCCTCTGACAAAGCTAAACTCTTCGCTCAAACTTTTGCTAGAAACTCCACCTTGGATGATTCCGGTGCTATTCCTCCCTCTCCGCCCTCCTCTCTCTTACTTATGCCTAATATCCTAATCTCTTCTAAAGATGTACTTTCTACCCTCTCTGGGCTTAACACTAATAAGGCGTACGGTCCGGACGGTGTTCCTCCTGTTGTTCTCAAAAACTGTGCTTCCGTGCTGACTCCCTGCCTAGGCAAACTCTTTCGTCTCTGTCTATCCTCTAACGTCTTCCCTTCATGCTGGAAGTTTGCTCACATTCAACCTGTCCCAAAGAAGGGTGACCGCTCTCAACCCTCCAACTATCGTCCAATTGCTCTTATCTCTTGTCTTTCTAAAGTTTTTGAAACTATTCTTGCTTCCAAATTTCTTAAGCATTTCTCTTCTCATAATCTGCTCTCAGATCGCCAGTATGGCTTCCTTAAGGGTCGCTCTACTGGTGATCTTCTTTCATATCTTACTAACTCTTGGTCATCCTCCTTTCGGGACTTCGGTGAGACTTTTTCTATTGCACTAGACATATCGAAAGCCTTCGATAGAGTCTGGCATAAATCTTTAATTTCTAAACTACCCTCCTTCGGTTTCTATCCCTCCATCTGTGCCTTTGTCTCTAATTTCCTTTCCGGCCGTTCCATAGCCGCGGTTGTGGACGGCCATTGTTCACTTCCTCACCCTATAAACTCCGGTGTTCCTCAGGGCTCTGTCCTATCTCCTATTCTCTTTCTAATTTTTATAAATGATCTCCTTAACTGTACCTTAATTCCCATCCATTCATACGCAGACGACTCAACCTTACACTACTCCATTAGTTTTTCAGAACGCCCCAGCCAGCAATCCCTCAACGACAAACGTAATGAAGCCATAGAACTCTTAAATTCTGATCTAAATACTATTTCCAATTGGGGCAGAGAAAACCTTGTTAACTTTAATGCTTCCAAAACCCAATTTCTCCATCTATCTACCCGTCAGGATCTCCCAGCGGACTATCCCTTATTCTTCAACAATACAAAAATCAACCCTTCATCTTCTCTCAATATTCTTGGTGTCTCTTTTTCTTCTGCTCTCATTTGGAAGGACCATATTACCAGTCTTGCTAAGGCAGCCTCCCAGAAGCTGGGTGTGCTCAACCGCCTTAGGGGGTTCTTTTCCCCTGCACAGCTTCTTGCTCTGTACAGGGGCATAGTGCGCCCTTGTATTGAGTATTGTTCACATGTGTGGGGAGGTTCCTCTCACACCGCTCTCCTAGACAAGTTGAAAGGAAGGCCTTTCGTATCATTAACTCCCGTCCACTCACCAACTCTCTGCAATCTCTCTCTCTCCGCCGCAATGTTGCATCTCTCTCGCTATTTTATCGCTACTATAATAATCAGTGTTCCTCAGAGCTATCCCAGTGCATACCACCTCCTTTACGTAGGGCACGTGGTACCCGTCTTGCAACTCAATCCCACCCCTACTCTGTGCAACTCTCCAACCCAAGAGTGAAACGTTACTCTCAAACTTTCTTCTACTCAACAGCTGAGCTCTGGAACTCTCTCCCAGAATCAGTCTTTCCCTCTTCCTATGACTTAAATTGCTTCAAACTCTGTGTGTCCAGGCATTTTGGCTCGAACGTCCCTTGATTTTGGCCCTGTCACTCTTTCAACTATGGGGGAGGCACTCGCTATAGGCAGTTATGCCTTTTGCCTCCCTCAATCACATAGAAAAAAAAACAAAAAAAAAAACAAAAAAAATTATATATATATATATATATATATATATATATATATATATATATGTTAGTAAAGCCAGGTAATAAATTTTCTTTAATACATACAAGGTTGAAAGAAATGGCAATTTCTGCGTTGGAAATTTTATTATTCAAAGTTTCCAGGTCTCTGATGAGTTTTCGCTGGGTGGCAGGAAGTAGATGAATGAGATTAGCAAAATTCATGGTGGGACAGGGTTACATTAATGTACATGATGATACAGGATATACGACATGTTTCACTGGACAACCAGCATTATCAAGTAAGGATAGAATGATATAAAAGGTAAACAGGAAGGGTATATATAGAGGGTGGAGGATCAGAGGAGGTGAAAATCAGGGGGCAAAAGTTTGCTATTGGTGGAGGGATATTCTAGGAGTGGAAAAGAGAGAACCGCTTCACGCATGCGCACTGATGCAGGAAGGTGGTGGTCGGTTGGCGGGGTCGAAGCTGATTGGCTGCGTGTCGAGGGGCGTGGCCTAAGTTGCGTAGTACGTGTGGCGCCGGCAGAAGACGAAGCTGAAGGAGGTAGCGCGTGAGGCTGCGTCAAGGGCACCGGGGGGCGAGGGGGGCGTTAGGTCCTGTAGGAAAGTGCCTTTTGGCAGAAGGAAGAATCTGAAGGTCCAGAGTTTGGTTGTTGATATTGGGATGTAAGGCTTGGATATATAATGCTTCGAGTATAGGTAATCTCCTTGGGTCACTTTCTTTATCGAGTATGGTGTTTATGTGCATTGTTTTATTTAGGGGTCCAGACTATTGGGGTGACTGGTTAGAAGTAGAGGGTGGAGGACTTCATTAGTCTTCTGTTACAGGGAGGATTATTTCGGCCCAGGCCAATCAATGGTCTGGACAGCTTAACCTAAGAAGTGCGCATGGGGGTAATTAGAAACGTCCCCCTGTGCTGACGTATTTGAGCTGTTTCCATCACTAAAATATTCATTTTACCATATATAGCATTAATACTTATCCATACGCGCCTATTATTGGTTGATTATAAAGGTATTAACCTGAAACAACAATAAAACGAGTGAAAACAGCGTTTGGATGGTCAAAATCGGAGATACAGGCCGCGAGTTATATAATGTATGGGTGAGGCAACCTGCTTTCCCGCCAATTTCCCCCAAGGCCACTGAGACACAGTGTTACGGCTGGATCGGCAATACATATTCGGGATTCTTGATCGTAGGACAGAAATGGCTTATGTGACAACGACACGCTCGATTCCAGTCCCAAATACTATATGCTCCAGACAACAAAAGCACCAACGCCCTACAGAGTTATCGTCTATGGTAACGAGGTACCTTAACTCGGCGAAAGTGTACAACAGGGGTAGGCTATGAGGCTAAACTCCCTCAGACATTTATAGGTTACGTTATTACTAAAGAAATGCAATACTCAAGAAACTACGTTAATATTAAGCCTCTAATAATGTAGAATAGAAGCAGGCTAAAGGTATGACAGTGAAATGCTAAATGACAAATGTACACGCCTACTTGAAAGCGCGTGCACTAGAATAACTGTCCCCTACTACATACAAGATGTTCATTGATCCAGTAGATACCTAATAATACACATGGAAGGAACATAAATAGTAGTCACTTATTATAAGAATGAATCTATACTTGGAATAACAAAAAGGTTGCAGGCAACAGTACTGCGCCGGTAGCCTACTACCGCATAGGCTACTTCGCTTCTCTCACTCTGTCTCCCCTCTGAGTCCGTATGCGCCCTACGCAACAGAACTCCGGACACAGCAGCAAAACGACAGTGCAGTTAATTGATACATGAAAGTATTAATAGTGTTGTCTTGTGTGTGAGTAATGTGTATTGTAAAGTGTTACATACATAAACTTAAAGAGAGCTGCAATGCATAGTAAAATAAAGATATAACCCACTCATCATCCCCATGTGTTCTAGCTAGCAGGCCAAGTCACAGGAACAACGAGTCCCAACACCGAAAGCGAGAACCCAGGAAAAGACTGCAGAGAACACAAGGACAGATAAATTACGTTACTCTACTATACCGGCACTACGAGCGAGCTGTAGTCTCTGGTACTACACCTGCTCCTGGCTCGGTAGGCAAATCAAGGCTAAGTCCTCGCCCCTCTACAGACAACTCCTGGGCATGGTCGGGCTCTTACACATGGCACTAGTCTAGTCACAAATTGGATGATGAGCTGGGCATATAACTCGTGAACATGTAGAACGTTCACCAACTATCCTCATCAAGAAGATCGCTGTTCACATTAACCCCTTAAATCTAATACATGTAAATATATGCTTGTCCTAAGAGTAATACGAGAGGTGAGTGCTGAAACTCCTTTAGGACCTCAAGGGAAGGTTATGCATTTAAATAGAGAGAAGAATGAAATGAGAGTAATGTCGTCAGAGAGAAAGAGTGCAACCGTGAGAAGTTGGGAGAGAGGGCAAGGGATGTTAGAATCTCAAAGGTTCTAGGCAACCTGATCATGGAACACACAGCGAGCCTCCAGGCAATGTGCAGTACGACAACATGGGCAGCCCAGGCAGCATAGGCAGGCGGCAATGGACTACCAACCCTGTCGCGCCTAGCTATAAGCGCAAGGCTGCCAACCGGTCCATACGTCTGGCAACCACCCCCCCGGCAGCGTGGCGCATTGCTACCCTCTCGCTCTGAAGCCCAACTCACTCTCTCTCTCTGAACTCCCATTGTCTTATCTATCAACTTCTCTATTGATACTACATATTAAATGGAAGGTCTCGACATGGCTTAAAACAAAACCCACCACTGGTTAGCACATGACGAGACCTTTGCAGAGATACAAAGAACATAGTTATACGTTGTCACACTCAATATAGGCAGCCAGCACGGTACAGCGGTACAGAGGTACCGCACAGTGGCGGTACAGTGGAGTACCAAGGAGTACAATCAGGTTGCGTTGCCACGCACTGGGTGCGTCACAACAGTGATACTCTCTCTCTCTCTCTTGCACTCGCTTGCTAACAGAGATGACAATGCCCTGCTTGCAACTCGCTAATGTTAGCACGAAAATATACAGGGAAAATAGGTGATAACTGAAGGAGGGGAGGAAAGTGGGGAAGGAGGGGAGGTAGAGGAGTGATATTTTGCATGGCCCAGGGGCCCAAAAAAAAAAAAAAAAAAAAAAAAAAATTTGATGTTTAAAGTTTATTTTTGTTTTCTCTGACTCTTAAGATTCTTCCCGCGGTCCGCCGGGGGAACTCTTAAGAGTATTCCCGCAGTTCCCGAGTTAAGTGGGTTGTGGTTGATTGCTATGGGTTGATTGGTGTTTTATTTGATCAGTGTTTGATTAATTAATTTTGCATTCATTATTGGCTTGTATTTAACGTAATTGTATTAATGTAACTTAAATCAGGGTTTTCTTTTCTTTGTGCAGCTTAGGAAGGATCCTCCTCAGTATTGCCATTCGGTACTGAGTTTTGTTGATAGTTGTGGCTCAAGATATCTTTTCACCACAACTAAGGGTTCCAGTTATTCGCATTGTTTGTGTAACAGAACCAGTTCGGGGATTGTGTGCACCTTTGGTCCCCAGAGAGCCTGGAAGCTGCGAATGAACTCTGTTATCTTACCAGGTTATCTTACCTGGTGGGCTTCCCGATTCTCTGCGATATGTTCAGCCAAGGGAAAAGGGGGGGAAGCCACACTCTGCTGATGCGCCAGCTCATTAGTTTCCGATAGACTTGATGATATATTTACTGCAAGGTAATAAGCTGGATGGTGCATCATAAGCAGCAAGTTATAAGACTGGTAGCAGCAATGGTAACAATGCAATGACAAGAACATTGCTGCAGCAAAACCAAAAAAGCTTAGTGGTACTGGTAAAACATATCGCCCAGAAATTCAGCCAGAGCTCTCTTAAATGAGGAAAGGTTGGAGATTGAGACCACAGAATCAGGAAGGGAATTCCACAGGGATATACCCCTTACGTTAAAGAATCTCTTCCTACACTCAAGTTCCGTCCTCACATGTGCAATCTTAAACCTGTGACCTCTTGTGGACGGGCATGGGGGAAAAGTAAAATAATCACCAGGGGCAATTATGCAGCAGTCATGGAAGATTTGCCAATACTTAATAATATCATGTCTAATAAGTCTGCCCTTCATAGAATAAAGATCGAGAGCCCTCAAACGGTCTGCATAGCTCTGATCGCTCATTCCCCGGATGTTCCTTGTCCAAAGCCTCTGCACCGAATCTATCAACTTTAAATCTCCTATATATTCTAAATGCCACAAAGAAGATGAGTATTCGAGAAGAGGGCGTATATGGGCAATATATAAAGGCATCATAAAGGAAGCCTCACGATTCACCGTAGATTTAAGAATGTTGTGCATGACACCGCTAGCTTTGTTGACTGTATTTGATATATGCTGATGAAACTTTAAAGAAGTATCAATTGTGATTCCAAGATCGGCAGCGGAGTCTCTCAGGGGGATAGGAGAACCATCAAGGTAGTAAATACCACTATGACCAACAGCTTCCCAATTCACTGGTTTTCTAGAGAACCTGAGATGTATACATTTAGAGGAATTCATCTTTAATCCCCAGGATTTTGATACCTGAAGGAGTGTATTTATATCATTCTGGCAGGCATTCATGCTGGTAAGTGTGTTCTCATGGGAACCTGTACGAATCTTTACATATAGTTTTAAGTCATCAGCGAATATTTTAATAAATGAAGACAAGTGGTGAATTAGGAAATTTACGTAAAAAAGAAAAAGCAAAGGTCCAAGTACTGACCCCTTTTTTTTCTTTTTTTTTTTTTCTATGTGATTGAGGGAGGCAAAAGGCATAACTGCCTATAGCGAGTGCCTCCCCCATAGTTGAAAGAGTGACAGGGCCAAAATCAAGGGACGTTCGAGCCAAAATGCCTGGACACACGGAGTTTGAAGCAATTTAAGTCATAGGAAGAGGGAAAGACTGATTCTGGGAGAGAGTTCCAGAGCTCAGCTGTTGAGTAGAAGAAAGTTTGAGAGTAACGTTTCACTCTTGGGTTGGAGAGTTGCACAGAGTAGGGGTGGGATTGAGTTGCAAGACGGGTACCACGTGCCCTACGTAAAGGAGGTGGTATGTACTGGGATAGCTCTGAGGAACACTGATTATTATAGTAGCGATAAAATAGCGAGAGAGATGCAACATTGCGGCGGAGAGAGAGAGATTGCAGAGAGTTGGTGAGTGGACGGGAGTTAATGATACGAAAGGCCTTCCTTTCAACCTTGTCTAGGAGAGCGGTGTGAGAGGAACCTCCCCACACATGTGAACAATACTCAATACAAGGGCGCACTATGCCCCTGTACAGAGCAAGAAGCTGTGCAGGGGAAAAGAACCCCCTAAGGCGGTTGAGCACACCCAGCTTCTGGGAGGCTGCCTTAGCAAGACTGGTAATATGGTCCTTCCAAATGAGAGCAGAAGAAAAAGAGACACCAAGAATATTGAGAGAAGATGAAGGGTTGATTTTTGTATTGTTGAAGAATAAGGGATAGTCCGCTGGGAGATCCTGACGGGTAGATAGGTGGAGAAATTGGGTTTTGGAAGCATTAAAGTTAACAAGGTTTTCTCTGCCCCAATTGGAAATAGTATTTAGATCAGAATTTAAGAGTTGTATGGCTTCATTACGTTTGTCATTGAGGGATTGCTGGCTGGGGCGTTCTGAAAAACTAATGGAGTAGTGTAAGGTTGAGTCGTCTGCGTCTGCGTGTGTTCTGAAAAAGTAATGGAGTAGTGTAAGGTTGAGTCGTCTGCATATGAATGGATGGGAATTAAGGTACAGTTAAGGAGATCATTTATAAAAATTAGAAAGAGAATAGGAGATAGGACAGAGCCCTGAGGAACACCGGAGTTTATAGGGTGAGGAAGTGAACAATGGCCGTCCACAACCGCGGCTATGGAACGGCCGGAAAGGAAATTAGAGACAAAGGCACAGATGGAGGGATAGAAACCGAAGGAGGGTAGTTTAGAAATTAAAGATTTATGCCAGACTCTATCGAAGGCTTTCGATATGTCTAGTGCAATAGAAAAAGTCTCACCGAAGTCCCGAAAGGAGGATGACCAAGAGTTAGTAAGATATGAAAGAAGATCACCAGTAGAGCGACCCTTAAGGAAGCCATACTGGCGATCTGAGAGCAGATTATGAGAAGAGAAATGCTTAAGAAATTTGGAAGCAAGAATAGTTTCAAAAACTTTAGAAAGACAAGAAATGAGAGCAATTGGATGATAGTTGGAGGGTTGAGAGCGGTCACCCTTCTTTGGGACAGGTTGAATGTGAGCAAACTTCCAGCATGAAGGGAAGACGTTAGAGGATAGACAGAGACGAAAGAGTTTGCCTAGGCAGGGAGTCAGCACGGAAGCACAGTTTTTGAGAACAACAGGAGGAACACAGTCCGGACCGTACGCCTTATTAGTGTTAAGCCCAGAGAGGGTAGAAAGTACATCTTTTGAAGAGATTAGTATATTAGGCATAAGTAAGAGAGAGATGCCAGAGGAGGGCGGAGAGGGAGGAATAGCACCGGAATCATCCAAGGTGGAGTTTCTAGCAAAAGTTTGAGCGAAGAGTTTAGCTTTGTCAGAGGAAGAAGTGATGGTTGTGCCATCAGAGTGGGAAAGGGGAAGGAAAGACGAGGAAGAGAAATTGTTGGAGAGGTTTTTGGCTAGATGCCAGAAAGCTTGGGAAGAGCTAGAGTTGGATAGTTCAGTGCATTTATTATTGATGAAAGAGTGTTTGGCAAGTCGAAGAACAGATTTGGCTTGATTCCGGGCAGAAACATATGAAGAATGAGAGTCTTGAGTTTTAAGGCGTCGGTACCGTTTGAATGCTTCCTCCTTATTGCGGACAGCAGTAGAACAGGTGTGAGTAAACCAAGATTTGTTAGCATTAGTCTGAGAGAAAGAGAATGGAATGTATGCTTCCATGCCCGATAGGATTACCTCGGTAATGCGTTCAGCACTCTCCGAGGGTCCTCGGTCACGGAAGCAGAAATCATTCCATGGGAAATCAAAGAAGTACTGCCGAAGAGCCTCCCAGTCGGCAGCGCCAAAGTGCCACAAGCGCCGCCGGCTAGGAGGATTGGGTGGCCGTACTGGAGAGATAGGACAGGTGGCAGAGATAAGTTTATGGTCGGAGGAGCCCAAAGGAGAGAAAAGATCGACAGTATAAGAAGAAGGGTTAGAAGTTAGAAACAGGTCAAGAATGTTGGGCCGATCTCCGATGCGATCCGGGATACGGGTGGGTTGCTGAACTAACTGCTCTAGGTCATTTAGGATAGAAAAGACGTAGGCTTGTTCACCAGGTGGATCAGTAGTGTGAGAGGAGAGCCATTGGCGGTGGTGAACGTTGAAATCTCCAAAGATGGAGATTTCTGAGAAAGGAGAAATGGATAGAATGTGTTCCACTGTAGAGTTTAGATCGTCATAGAATTTGGGAAAGTTGGTAGAGTTAGGGGAAAGATAGACAGCACAGAAATATTTAGTAAGAGAATGACAGGAAAGTTTGAGCCATAAAGTTGAGAATTCAGAGGAGTCGAAATCGAAATCGGGAACACGAGAGCAAGTGAGTTTGGTGTGCACATATGCACAACATCCGCCTTTGGCTTTGAAACTAGGATAGAGAAAGTAGGAGGATACAGAGAAGAGGCTGCTGGATGTTGCTACAGACACCTGAGTTTCGGTGAGGAAGAGAAGATTAGGTTTGTAGGAGGAGAGATGGTGCTCAACAGAGTGAAAGTTAGAGGAAAGTCCACGAATGTTGCAGAAATTAATATAAAGAGTAACAGGCCGAGGTCCAGGTAATTGTGTGGGGTCGTCAGGGGATGGTCGGTCGGGTGTGGGGGCATTTATCGTCCCTCCCCCTGGGGACTCCGAGGCTGGGCTAGAATTCATAATTTTTTGTTTTTTTTTTTAATTTTGGTGTGGAGGAATGAAGTGTGGTGTGCATGTTTAGTGTAGTGAAGTGGATAGGAGGAGGAGGTGTTTGTGAGAGCTAGATGGATTGCTCTCAGTGTAAATGAGGCACAAAGAAAATCAGTAAGAGAGGCCAAGCAAATGAAACAGGAGTTCCAGCGACTCTTTATCACATGCCTATAACCTCACCTGGGTCTAGCCCTGATCGATTGGTGCCTACAATCTCCCCACAAGTATAACTTGTGTTCGTGTGAGTGTAAATGGGTAAGTATGTGTTTAAGTATGCATGAATATTGATAATATAGGCATACTTAATAATTATGTGCTACAAGGCTGCACGTGAACCATCGGTAAATAGTTACACTGTCCAGCGGGGGTTTATTGTCTACCACTCCTTGTACAAATATATAATGTAATGTAATATATCAAACTTCATTCCATCAGCATTTCGTTCAGTTCTTAATTGTTAAATCATGTGGATCTTGCGACTTGTAGGGCAATATGTTGTCTGCTGGGTTTTGTGTGTGTGTGTGTGTGTGTGTGTGTGTGGACATCGGTGGTGTGATTAAAAGTACAAAATTTACTAAATATGTAGGTTTGCAGGTACACGATGCTTAGGGCGACAGTTTAAGTATACACACCTCTTTAACCCCTTATTGGCGGTGCGCGACATATGTCGAGTGAAATAAATTTGGACTATGTGGCGGTGCACGACATCTGTCGAGCACCATTTTCACCACGTAATGTTGCTGAGAGAGAGAGCTGAGCGGTGGGACGAGCGTAGTAACCTTATGACTGCTCCCCACGACCACCGCGGGTCTACTGAACTGTATTCTAACTTCCTCCCCCTCTCCTCACTCGCTACACAGGGAATTATGTAAGGAAATTACCTTATTTCAGGGTTTTTGCACTCGTGTTGCACGATCGTTGCAAGAGAACCAGTGGTCGTACAAGGATGGTTCGGGTGTCATTGGAAAGCTCTGTTTACGCCCTTTCTGGGATAGATACTTGTTTTACGCTCTGGGTCTTATTTAGGCATGAAAATTAGCACGGAAACAACCCTATTTAGGGTAAAAAAAAAAAACCTGGGCGCTACGGTCAAATAGACCACCTAGCCCGCTAAATAAGGGTTAAAATACGTTGAAATGGATTTTTTTCAGTTAGGTTAGGTAAGTTAGGTTAGGTTAGGTTAGGTTAGGTTAAGTTTGATCTAGATAGTTATATTTAGGTTTAAAAATCGAAAAATGTACTCGTAAGCATGCAAAATTAACGCGTGTACCGATAAACACACCACCGGTGTGTGTGTGTGTGTGTGTGTGTGTATGTGTTTGTGTAAATTACTTACCACGTGGATATGAAATTGCTTTTGCAGCTTTGTTGGGAAGATTATCACTGTTATATTTGTGTTTTTGTTTGTTTATATTTCGTTTCCTATACGGGCCTCCAAAAATTAATCTTTTTGAGTATTGTATATTTTTTATTTTCTTAAGTGTAAAGGGAAATATCAATGTTGTTAATTAACCCATTATATAGTAACCAAACAGTTTAATATCTACACAAATTTTCACTATTTCTACAGTTATATATCCTTTTGGAAGGGACACTAGTTTATCTGGAGGCTGCTGTACGTAGGGGACGAGGAATGTAAGAAATGCATTTAAATTTGTATTATCTAGCTAGCCAAAATAGATGTTGTATACTCGAGGAAATATAACTAAGGTGCCTTTAAGGTGATTTTTCTCTCAAAAGGCTCAGTCAGTTAAATTTGACAATGTACTATTTATATATTATATTGTAATAATGTTTTTTAGCTAAATAAAACGTTTCACTTTCACTTCACTTTCACACACAGACACAGACACACACACACACACACACACACACACACACAGTCTGTTGCTATAGTACACTATAATGGGTGATGATAGGCCTGACAGATTAATGAAGACTTGTATTTAATAATAAACCTGACTCCCCGACCAATCCTCCGCCACACGAGAAGTAGAGGAACAATAAGATGATGATACCAGAGCTGTGCTGTGTACGGTACATTATCATAATTAATTGGTTCATGTCTTATGGGGAAGAGTGAGGAGGGGGAGGACACAGAGAGACACACGTGTATACAGTACACCCTCCAGATACATACACACGCACGCACGCGCACACACCCACATACACACACACACGCACACATACACACACACACACACACTCACACGCACACACACACACGGAAGCATGCACAAATGTGTTTGTGTGTGTGTGTGAGAGAGAAAGAAAAAAAATATATATATATATATAGAGAGAGAGGGAGAATGAAAGAAAGAAAGAGAGGGGGGAGGATATATCGAGGACATTAAAATATATCCTATAACATAAATTAAGGAAGAGAGTCCCAAATAAACTGGGTGATAATATTGATAATTTAATAATTCTTGAAAGTGACAGTCCAATGCTGAAGACCACATCCAAGAAGCAAACGACCAAGGCCAGATTTAGGTAAATTGGAAAAAGAAGAAAGTAATAAAGGAAATGGGCTAAACTTTTGATATAGGATAGTAAAGCCAGAGTTCTCCTTGTACGACCAAATATAGTAATTCAACCACACGGCCATTCTCACAGACATTAGTTAACGGAGATTTGTTGTTCTTGTCTGTTTGTTTTTTTTATACTTTAAGATTCCTCACTAAACTTTCTATAGAAAAATATATTTACAAATTTCAAAAGGGGGTCTTGAGAGTATTATTTAGCTTGATGGAGGTCTAGGGAGCATATTAATAATAAACAAATATACAGTATATATATATATATATATATATATATATATATATATATATATATATAAATATATATGTAAATATATAATATATAGACCTCCCCTTAACAAATATTGGTGTAGCCATATGTACAATCACGTTCAAACCTTGTCTAATAATTTCAACCTTAGTTCTCCCTCTAATACAAATATAATAAATCATGACACATTAGAACAGAGGCTTTAAAGTATATTCAAAATGTTCTTCAGATTTGTTGCGAATATGTCTTGCTTATATCAAGGGAGGAAATAGTAATTTAATTGTGAAGACAGAACACGTATTAACCCCTTGAGGATTATGCCGCGTTTTGATAGTTCATTCAGACGATTTGAAAAGGCTTAGAAAGGATCTGTGGGAATTTAATGGGTAAAGTTATCTCAATTAACGCTTTGACCTCCACATCCCCTTCCTAATTGAATAAAATCGTCTAATGAGAGCCAGCAAATAAAAAGGAAATGCGTCATCATATCTAGAAAGGGTTGAATAATGAAACGCTGATATAAATAATGATAAATAACGATAATACAAACAATATATAGCTAGCGGGAGGGACGGGGTGGTCTCCAATAATCATTAACATTTTCCTGTGCAGCCTTTGAATAACAAGTAAGTATAGCGCGGTAAATGTCTCGCATAACGAGCCCAAAGTTCTTACCGTCATTATCCGCGTCGACGTACCGTACGTAGCTGAATAGAGTAGTTATCCCTTTCAAGATCCGATTACGCATTTATTTTCTGTTTGGGGGTATTATTAGACGATTCTATTCAGATTAGGAACGGTATATGAAAGTCCGAGGGTTAATTGAAGTAGTCTATACCTTTATTATTCTCACATATCCTTTCTAATGGTAGCCAGATTAAATTGTCAAAATGCGTCATAATCTTAAGGTTAAGGCGAATGAAGAAGTAAGAAGTAGGTGTGGTGTGGAGGTAGATGTGCTGGATAGTGTGAAAAGGAACAACTTGTGATGGTTCGGCCATATGGAACGTATGGAAAGCGAGAGAATGACTAAGAGGGTGTACGAGAGCGAGGTGGAAGGACAGAGAGGGAGAGGTGCACTGAAGGAGAGGTTGAAGGATGGAGTGAGGAAGTATATGGATGAAGGCGGTGCTGGTTGGGAGGAGGGGCGTCGACTGACTGGGGACAGAGGTGCAATGGGGAGGTTCGTTCGTGGCCACCCCTTCGGGGATCACGGCGTCAGGCAATAGATAGATAGATAGAAGGCGATTTTACACGAAGGTTTTTTTCATTTAACTTTTATCCGCATCCCTGATCTGGCATGCATTATGGAACAATGTTGTCGTCAATCTATAATATATAATTCAATCTGTACAAAATTGCCTCAAAATGTTGCCAGAAAAAGTTGTGGATCAAAAGTTGCTGGAAAAGCGCTCGTGTAAATTCAACTTTAAGAAGATCGCCAGTATACGTGTGTGTGAGCTCAGGACCAACACACTAACTGTTGGTCCTGTGTGAACGTTTCCATCATGTCGGTACGATTATAGGTTTGAGTCCCGAAGGGATGAAGGAAAACCTAATATTTATTTGTGGCCCTTTCATCATTGACGATGCGCCTTACGTAGGTAATGGCCAATCTTTGAACACCAAGCTTGCTGTTCAAATTTCCCGCCCAAGGAGAACTCAAAATACGATTGCCTTACAGTACATCGTGAGCGAAACGCTCTTAATAACCACTCACGGACTCGTCCTTATGATGTGGGTCCACTACTAGAAGAAACTAGTAAAATAAATAAATACAAATTTAAATTAAACTTGACCTAGCTTGCGCTTCCCAGGCCTCTGCTCTTGGGTACCGCTCGCCATCTTGTTCACCCCGAGCGTTCTTCCTTATGCCCCTTTCACACATACAGGACTCGGGCGCCGAATGCAGCAGAAAGCAACCGAGTAGCGACTCTGCTGCATGCGGCATCAAGTCGGCACCTATTCCTACCCATGCGGCTGTAGTCGTCTGTAGTCTGGTGAAGTCCGGGCAATGCGTGTCAAGTCGCGGTCCGCGACGAAAATGTTTGTCAGTTTTGAAATTTGGGCCAGACTTGAAATTTGTCTGGTGGATGCGGGGAGTAGTCTGCTCTAGTCGGCGCTAGTCGTACCAAGTCTTCTGTATGCGGCTGTAGTCCTTGTGTATGTCGGCTCGAATTGTGTTTCATGTGTAGCATAAAGACTACTGCCGCATACACCAGAGTACAGCCGCCGGACACGAGTACAACCGAAAAAGTCTGCTGAAGTCTGTTGAAGTCGTGTGCATAAATTTGCATAAATTTGCATAAAAAAATTAAAAATTATTAAAAAATATGAGTCATACGAGTACAACAGACAACAGCGGAATTCATCCGCATGCAGCCGCATACAGCAGACTCCAACCGCATTGACAGGAGTGCAGACGTATGACAACACCCGGAACCCAATGTGGCACAAGAGTCGAGCCAACTTGACCGGACAAGTAACCGACAACAGAAAACTCCAACCGACAACACAAAAGTCGAACCGAAAATAGCCGCATCCACCAGACAAGAAATACTAGACATTTTTCCCAACAGAACGGCAACACGGCCCCTATATAAAGGCCCCAGGCAGCGCACTCCCCAACAGTCTTCAATGAGAGCACCAACGACGCACACCTACCACCCTCACCCTCGCCGCGCCTCTACCCTGACCTCTACGCTCACCTATACCGCCTTTACACCATGCCTGGACCCAGTCGAACACCAAACTCCAGGAAGTCACAGAGTCCACAGAAAATCCAGAGGCAAGAAGACGACAACCGATTGGAAGACTTCTTTGGAGACGAGACCCAGATGAGTGAGGAGGAGAGCATGGAGATAATCCAGGACAGCCAGCCTCCACGCCAAACACCCCCCGCTGCCAAGCGGCAAGCACCGCCACCAGCTCCCGCCAAAACCAGCATGCTACCGCCAGGGAGCAGCCAGGACACCCAGGACACCCAGGACACCCAGGACACCCATGACATCGAGGAGATCGACATCGAGGCGGCTGACGAGGCCTCCCCAGATGCGATTATCTACGGCGTCAAATCCAAAAGAACAATAACGAGGGTAGTGTTGCGCCCCGAAGACGAGGTCGCCGTGATGGAGTGGTTGCGGGCACATACATTCATGTATGATAAGCAGGCCCGAGAATTCAAGGACTCTGACCGGAAGTGGCGCCTGTTTGAAAAGAAGGCCAAGACTCTGACCCCTCCAATAAAAGGTAAGTTTTCCCATATTGATACGTGAAATGTTATATTATTAATATTTACGTTGTTTAGCTGTGTTAGTACAAATTTGTATGTGTTGTGATGAATAGTGACACTGTTTACCTGGGTAGATACCTGTAATATTGAGTGTTATATAGACATTGTTGTGTGATATATACATTTCTATTATATGTGATTTTGTCTTGCAAACAGGTGCTCAGCTGAGGACCTGGTGCGACAACATCCGCTCCAGGTTTGGCAAGTTGACGGCAAAGAAGAGTGGTGCTGGGGCTGAAATACGGTACAGCGACCGTGATCAGTGGATCCTTGACCAGGGCAGTTTTTTCAGGGGGCACATTGTGCGAAACAAGCCTCGTAGCACCGGTAATGTGAGTGTTTATTATATATGTTATTCAAATTCAGCAATACTTATTTAATCATTTCCAATTATTCCATTTAGGCAGTGTTTATGTTACATTTTGCTGTCATGTTATGCATGCTTTGTGGTTTCAATGAAACAATCTCCATAGATTTTTTATTTTAATTAATAATTATTTATTAACATAATTGCAACACCAAACTCCTACCCCCAAATGCCATTCATAACACTATAACACATCACAACTCATCACATTACAGTAAAAATATTACATCCGCCTTCCTCCGATAACACAGTTCATATACCAGGCCGCGTCACAACATACCATTATAAAATAATTTTCTTGTTTTCACCCCAACAAACAGTTCCCACAGCATGCCTCATCCGACACCAACGACGATGCGCCTGAGCTGGACGACCCTGTACTCGACACCAGGACAGAGGCCGAGGACTCTGCGTCTGGGGCCTCCCAGCACAGCACAAGAACAGGCACCAAGCGGCAGAAGGCTTCAACCAGCTCCGCTGAAATAGAAGAGGTGAGAAAAATTATAGAAATGTGCATATGCAAAGAAATGAATGTAAGGTGTGGAAAGGTAAGACAAGTTATATAATGTTAAGAGTTGCTCTGGACTGCGAATGCGCCACTCCCACTGACACGGTAAGGCAAATATTGACATGCGCTACTAACTTCATTGATGATGTAAACTAAACATATTTTATTAACATGTACCTATTATGTAATATTCCTAATACATATCTTACAGAAATCTGGAATGCAGATGGAGATTTATGTTATTTATGAGTGTGCATTGCATAATTATCCTGACGCTGTCTGATAATAATCAACTTTTTGGACATCTCTCTTTATAGATACAGCAGACGGTGACCGCCTTCCGCAAGGACATCACTGAACTCCGGGAAAGCGTGAAGACAGGAGGTGGACGCATCAAGCCTCATGTTTCCGCGTTCGTGGCCTACCTTGCGGAAGTCATGAATGAGTGGTCTGCCGATGACTGCAACACGGCTCAGCAGGAGATGACTACCTACGTGCTGCAGATGGACAAGATGGTGCGGCAACGGGCTTCGGGGGCAACTGCAACCCCAGCGAGTGCGGCACCACCCCCCGTCCAAACTCCACAACCCTCCGTCAGCGTCCAACTTGCGCCCCAGGTATACCAACAACGTGTGCCACAGCTGACTCCACACCTGGGCCAACCTCTTGGACCGGCCCCACAGTTTACGCCCACCTTGTGGGGCAGCTCCACCCCCACATATGGGACACACCTCGCGGTGCCCGCCACACCTGGGCGAAGTTTTCAGAGGCAACTCTTTGATGTGAGTCTCAACCTGGACTCCCCAAACCCAACACTACACACACCGCAGCACGAGGGGCAGTAGAGAATTTCCGTCCAATGTTAAGTTTAAAATAAAATTCTGTTGTGAATAATGTGTTTAGAATTCCAATCCCATATGCCAGTAATATGTTATAAAACAATAAATAATACTTATCTTTGCTGAAAATAGTATCTAGTAATAATACCCAAAAATATGTCCTTAAATAACATGGCAGTCAAATATTTACGACTTGACATTCATTCACAAAAGTGACTACTAAATAAAATATAGATGAATAAAATAGATGTTGAAAATATAGATGAATGTAATATATGTTTTCTAAAATTAATATACACTCATCATATACAAATGCCCGCGACGGCAATAACAAAGCAAGAAAGTAATAGCCTGATACGTATAAATATGAATATATAATAACAAAATATAAGTGACGCATGACAGTTACATAATAAATGACTGAATGTCATGGAAATACTGAATAATGAAATAATATGCGAAAGCAAATGACTGAAGACAAGTAAAAATGAAAGTAATAATTATTAATAAGAAACGTATGAACATATCAAATTTGCAAATGATATGGACAATGGCACGCATGATTTAATTAGAAAGAGCTGCAAATTAGGTCAGTTAATATAACATTAAAATACACACAATCATCGTACCTTCATGAGTCACTGAAGCGGCTATCCTGCCAGCTCACACTGCCCCGGGTTGATGTGAAGTAGTCTGCCATGTAGCGACGCAACTCCTTTGCGTAATTAGTAGCCTGGTTTCCGGTCAGTGGCATGAGCGGCTCCAGCTGGTCACCATCCCTCCAAGACCCTGGCGTCACCCTGTGGGTGACTGGGTTCTCCCTGTCAAGGAAGCCAACGGGGTGGTGACTGGGGAAACGGCGACGGATGAGGTTGTGTAGGCAACAGCATGCCAGCACCACAGACTCCACTCTCTTGGGTTGCAGGGGAATGGTGGTCAGCAAACATCTGAACCTGGAAAATAGGGAGACACAAAACATGGTTATTATCAAATACATGCCTCTGCAAAGAGAATTAGTTAGCAATGCAAGTGTATAGCCTTATTAATGGCATTAACCCCACCAAAATTAAAAGATATTTACCTGTTAGCCAAGATGCCAAAGGCATTTTCCACCACCCGTCGAGCCCTGGACAACCGGTAGGAGAAGATCATCTGACCCATGTCCGTTGAGCGATGTGGGAATGGTTTGAGTAGCCAGGGTCGCATGGGGAATGCGTCGTCAGCTAACAGGAAGTAGGGCACAGGCCTGGCACCAGTGTGTAGGGGTTGAGGAGGCGGAAGTCCCAGGGTGTTGTTCTCCAGGCCGGCCCTGATAGGTGTCTGTGCAAAGACACCACCGTCAGACCCCGAACCAGTGGCACCCACATCGCAGTACAGGAACTTGTAGTCAGCATCCACAACTGCCATAAGCACAATAGAGTGGAATCCCTTGTAGTTATAGTAAAGGGACCCAGCATTGGCAGGGCAGCGAATGGCTATGTGCTTACCATCAATAGCACCAACGGCGTGTGGAAACTGCCAGCGTTCTTCGAAGAGGTCAGCACATTTCTTCCAATCTTCGGGGGTCTTGGGGCATGGCAGAATGAGAGGGTGGTATTCTTGGTAGATGGCCTCACAGGTGTCAGGAACCAGCAGTGAAATGCTGTTATGGGCGACGCGGAAATCATAGGAGAGTGTTTGATATGAATCACCAGTCGCCAGGTAGCGCAGGGTAATGGCGAGACGAAGGGCAGGGCTCAGGGATTTCCGCCAGAAGGTGTCCTGTCTCTCTATCCTGGGTGTTATCTTCTCCACCATTTCCCAGAACATGTCCACGTCCAACCTGGTGAAGTTTCTGAAGCTGCGGTGGTCTTCGCGCATGAACTCATGCATGATATTCTCGTAGTGGCCATACATTGGCCGCCGCAGGAGCCAGTTCCGCGTCCACACTGACCTCCTCTTCCTCCTTCGTTGTTTAATGGCTATTTTCAGAGCCAACAGATCAACCTGGAGAGTTAAATCCATGGACATGGTCGCCAGGTATATGTCTATATTTTGGCGCTGGGAGGGTGTAATGAATACGTGCGCATCCATGTTGTGTGGTAGAGTGTCACCGTAGCTGTTGACGTAACGGTGGAGTCGACTGTAATGATGTTCAGCCCTGCTAGACCGCCCCTTTTTATACATCCGCTGGCCACACAACTTATGTGTGTCGGCTTTATGCGGGTGTATGCGGTTCGACTCTGAAGTCGATCGTCTGTATTCTGGAGTCGATCGGCTGAAGTCTTATAGATGCGGGTGAAGTCGGCATGTAAAAATGACCGTTATTTTTTTTTTCGGTTCGAGTCTCAAGACTTCTCCGGAGTCAAGACGACAACGTCGGCTGTATGCGGCTGTAGTCTGGTGAAGTCCGTTGGATGCGGCATACCGAGCCAACTCCAAAAGTCGGGGGACAAAAACGCTACTCTGCTGTATTCGGCGCCCGAGTCCTGTATGTGTGAAGGGGGCATTAATCTGACATATCGAGACACTCAAAATGTAGCAGATGAATGGGAAGGGGATGGCAGGGAGGGCCAAAATCGTCAATGATTCCAGGGCCACTACTAAATATTAGGTTTTCCTTCATCCCTTCGGGACTCAAACCTATAATTTATTAGTGGCCTAGAACTGCAAAGAACAAAAACTCTTTACCTTTTAATTTTCACAGTTCCTTCCTAAGGTAGATAAAATAATCTAATAGCAAGAAGAACACACTGGCGTGACCATCAGAACAGGAGACAAAACTCTTACTGTCAGATGGAAATATTTATCCCAAACAGTTTCTGTGACATCCCTTTTCAATGGAAGATAAAGATGAATTCAGTTTCTTTCCATCTATCCACTGAATAGGGTGACAGTTATTACCGAAACGATTTTGGAATAAAACAAATTTGTCTACCAGAGTCGTCTAATAATAGCCAGAATGTGAAATGAAAACTATATTATATATCTATTGTCATAAGTGATGTTGGCATTTTAGTTAATTTAACGGTGTTTGTGAGGAGGGCAGAATAAATAATAGATAATTATCTTGTGATTAAAGTTTATTACATGAACATAAAGCCTTACCGTGTGGTTTAATGTTGGGAATAATAGCGTGACAGGCAACAGATTTTTGAAGCACTGTGACTGTCTAAAACTCCTCACCATGTTTCAGGCGATCTCTGTCTATCTCAGGAAGCTTTTAAATTTATGCTTGTACATTTGTTATATCTACGTTGATGATGTGCTATAGCTAATATATGTAATGTATTCGTGTTTAGATGCCAAGCACTCAAAATCCGTTAGTCTAATCGCCAGTACCAGCTCCAAATTGCCTCAAAATATTATAAGAATGAACTTGTCGATCGAGAGTTCCATAAAAACCAGCTGACAGACAGATGGTGATAAACACACCGTCACCGCAGCTGGCGCCTAGGATAGCAATAGTGGTCGGTGACGGTACAAGGCGGTACAGTCACGCTCAAAAGTTGTGGTCTATGCCTCTATCATTCCAACTTTGTCTATTTATCTATACTCGGATTGATTTCGGCTAACGGTAAATTGAATCCATAAGCAACTCATTTCTCGGTGCTTGATGGAAATATAGAAAAACGCCTGACTCTGGTTTATATTAATACCAAGTTTTCATAAACAACACATTTCGCTGCAAAATAGGCCTAATCATAATAGCTGAGTAAACAAGATGGCGATATGTCAAGTTACCGTCAGCTTGGTAAACAAAACAAAAATATAGTAGTACGTACGATGACGCTTATTATATTCTTATTTGGCTAACACTGAACGAGTGTATTCAGCTTCGGAGAGACGTTTGATAGTTAAGGGGTTTAATACTAATTTGATAAACTTTTTTAACACAATAATAACGGTGCCCTGTTTTCTTCTATTATGGCTGACACTAAACAAAATTATGAACTCAATAAGTAAACACACATGAGAAAAACCTATGTGCTCGAGGTATTATCGAGATCTGTTGAGCAGTATATATATATTTCCGTCTAGCACCAAGACAGTAAAATAAAGTAGAAATTGTGAAGGGACACCATTTTTTGAACGACACTGTACAAAAAGGTATATGCGGAGGTTTGGCCAATTTTAAAAGTTCCTCAATTGGGAAACTTTTTAAGAGCGCCTCAAATTTGGCGTAAAATGTCTCTCGCCGAACAATTGATGATAAAGTCTTGTGCTGTCTTTTATATTGACATTGGCGGTATCATCTCTCTCTCTCCGCTTTTCTCTTGTTTATTTCCTTTCTATTTTCTTGGCATCTTCTTTTCCTACTTTGGGACTTAGTAGACGAGGCAGAGAAAGGGGCGAGGGAACGCGAAAGTGGTCCCGGACCCTAAGAATTGGAATTTTAAATATTGTTTCTGTTCGGGCTTTGTCTCGAGTCGGCAACCCCTCAGCTGTGGGGTATGTGACTGAGTATATATATATATATATATATATATATATCCTTTAAGAATAAAGCGGGACACAAATATATATAATTATTTCTTGAGACAATGGTGGGGAAATTAAAGTAAACACGTCAGACAAATAGTAATTATGATTATCCCCTTCTACACTCACTCTCACTCGCTCTCTCACTCTCACTCTCTCTCTCTCTTTCTCTTTCTCTCTCTCTCTCTCTCTCTCTCTCTCTCTCTCTCTCTCTCTCTCTCTCTCTCTCTCTCTCAATAGTTATTCCTTTGGATTTTCTTACATCTGCAACACATTTACTCAGTCAATGTTTCCCCTCTTTCTATGACTTAAAAATATTGAAGCACCGTGTGTCCAGGCAAGCACTGCACTTCAAATGTACACCTTGCAAGATTTTCAGCTGGCCCAGGGTTTTTTTTTTTGCTATGTGTTTGAAGGAGACAAGAGGCAGGTTGCTTGTGACGAGTGTCTCCCCCAAAGCCAAAAGAGTGATAGAGCCAAATTAAAGGGATGTTGGAGTCAAAATGCCTGGACACACGATGTTTCAAGAAGTCTATGTCATAGGATGAAGGAAATATTGATTGAGAGAGAGAGAGTTCCAGAGTTAACTTGTTGAGTAAAAGAAAGATAGAAAATATGCCAATTCTTGGGTTACCAAGTGTGGCCCAGGGGTTATATTATATATCCTATCTTTAGCTAATTATAGTTACTGCAGGATTCGAAACTGCATAATAAATCGTAGGCTTGTGCATATTTATCAACTGTCTTGATAGCGCAATGCATAAGTGCGCAGAATTTCGATGTGAGTATCCATTTCAATACGATGACGTCATTTGAAATATATGATGACTAGCATAAAACGGTTATACATTGTTTACAAAGTACCTCCAAGAACCAAAGGGGATAAACACTTTTTTTACTGATCCACTGCCTTCGACAGATCTATCCTAAGAGAAAAAATATCGTCTGAAAGGGTAACTTAAACCTTTCAGCACGATGGATCGGATGGCGTAATTATCATCTTATTGTAGTTACCATTAGACGATATTATTTAGCTTATAATCTACCTCCAGGACTCAAAGGAGAAAATATTATCTCAATAAACCACCTGCCATAAATTGCATAAATCGTCTAATGTTAGCCAGATTAAAATGTGAAGAAGTCCACCTCGTACTGAAGAAGTTAACCAAAGCAACACCACTGCCATGATCAAATTGGTTGTCGTGTGTGTTCAGTCACGGAGTACACAATGGAGACGTCATGGAGGCCTCTCATTAACCCTTTGAGTACGGTCACAGCTTTCTTCATTGTATGCTGCTTATCATTAGAGTAGATGAGTCCTGGCGATTTAGGAAACACCCGTGGAAATCATAAGGTTCAATTGAGGTGGCTATTTATATTTTTATTTTGTATTTACTTTTATTTTATTTATTTCAAGGAATCTTGAAAACAATTCTAATATGAGTAAGAACATATAGCCGATATATGATTCTAATATGAGTAAGAACATATAGCCGATATATAATTCTAATATGAGTAAGAACATATAGCCGATATATAATTCTAATATGAGTAAGAACATATAGCCGATATTTAATTCTAATATGAGTAAGAACATATAGCCGATATATAATTCTAATATGAGTAAGAACATATAGCCGATATATAATTCTAATATGAGTAAGAACATATAGCCGATATATAATTGAAAATGGCGCCAGTATACCGAGAGCATATTAATCCCTTTAATAGAGTGTTGTCATTTTATATCAAATCTGCCAATTACCCTTACTTCCAATTGCCCCTTTGTCTCTTTCACTTGCCCTTCCAACCTATTAATGTTAACCAGAATAAAATTCAGATTTGACTCGTCAAACTGAGATAATTAACTCGCTAGTCAGACCGAACATTACAGAACCTTTGGTGGTCATATATTTCAATTATTATTTCCTCAAGCTTTTCCACAACTGTCTCGAATTATATTAATTATACTGATTTCCGGCTGGTTTTCGGTGGGCAATAGCGCGCCGATTAATTCCATCCCCTTTTCTTCAGCTGTCTTAAATATGATGGATTATAAAATTGCTAACATCGCTCTTTTAATCAAAATATTTAAATTTGGTGGTATAGAGCTATCCTTTATATCTCCACTGTCTCTTCTTTAGCTGCCAAATGTTTGATGGATGGTCAAACTGCGTGAACTCTAGCAAACGTTGCTCGCTTTTAAACCTTTTCATTGGCTTACTTCTAATTTGGTGGCAGAGCTTTCCTATTATTCCCAATGCCTTTTCTTCAGCTGTCTTGAAGTTGACGGATGCTTAAACTGCGTGAAGTCCGGCATTGTGGGTGTAGTTTGTTTGTTTTGTTATGTGTTAGTTTTGTTTTGGATGGGTTCTATTCCTACTTTGGTGATAGAGTTGCGTGTTTGTGGTCTGTGTATATACCGGTACGTATGTGACCAATAATATCACTAATTTAGGAACAATAATGATAACCCCATGACAATTGACCACTTGCGAATTTCAGGCTACAAGGAAATTGGAGCTGTAGACATCGATAGTACATAGAAATGCAATAATAATGTAGGCTTCTGATGGCTAAAAAGTATGTTTAATTGGGTTTTATGTATTTATAGATGTAGTACAACCATATTATAGCTGGTACATCTGTTAATTATCGATGTCTACAGCTCCAACTTCCTTATAGAACGAAACTCGCAAGTCGGCAATTATATGCACTCTTCTGTTGTAGAGGGGGGGGGGGGGGGGGTTGGCAATATAGGTTTGGCAGCATCTGCTGAGTTCATTTTGTTTATAATAATTCAGCCACGTATGATAATCTACCCTCAGTATAGTTGTCGATACTAATGCATATAGGACTTAGCTTGGGCATACAGTACTATCCATCGCACTTCAATATTATGGGTATGAAAAGGGTACATGAAGTGTCCATAAAAACCGATATTATACCAAATAATATAGTTACATTATTATCACTATACCAAATGGTTATATATTCCTTTTTCATACCCTTTTTATATCCTTGATTTTGTTGAGTGCAGAATGAACTTGTTGATCGTAAAGAAAACGATAGCGATCCTGTAACTTAGAAGAGTCCATTGTTCTCAGAATAAACACGTAAGTAACACAATTGTCTATTCAAGCATAAAATCGTTGTTTCAATTAGATGCCAATATTATTAATGAGTCATTACCAACGAAAGAAAGTAACTGGTATACTTTTGTAATGCTTACAGCCTTAATATATGGATTTGTAGTGGATGTATATCACGGCGTAATACTTGTATCTCCTACCTTAGTTTGAGTATATACTGTAATGATGCAGTGAACTAAAAGATATACCAGATTATTATAATATACATGAAGACTTTCTAAAATTGGTATGACTCTTCATTAGACTCCGATAATTTCAGGAAAAATCGACAAATAATTTAGAAATGTACTTATCTGCTTCACATTTTATTGCGATGATTGACGGTTCTGGTGACTTCTATCAAGCGTCCGGCAACTGAAGGTACCTGTTGAGTCAAGGTTTGCTCATAATAGTTTGAGAAAGTTATTATCTACTAGTACAAACACTCTAGTAGGTATAATCATGAATAAAAGCGGCTAAATTCTAAGTATCATCAAACTTAATATGAACGTAAATTGAGGTCCTTCGTAAACTAAATAAGAGATTCGTCATAAACGAAATATGTCCTTGATGAAATAGAGGAGGTCTGTTAATTATACTATATATATATATATATATATATATATATATATATATATATATATATATATGTGTGTGTGTGTGTGTTTATTTATCTATTTATTTATCTATTTTGTATGAAAATACCTACACAAGGACTAAGATAGAAAACAGTGCTTACTAGAAGCAACATTTTGACTGGTAAATGTTCTATCCAAAGATTATAAAGAGAACAAATATTATATTACTTGTATCCGTATTGCAAAAGCTAGCTATGGCATACAATCAGTCACTTGATACTGCTCTTGTAGTTAAGCTGTTGTCAATTGTATACCTTGGGTCCGAACTGCGTCATAAATATCTAGAGCACTAATGCATTACAATATTCTGTGTAATCATTGTTAGGTTCGATAAAGCTTGAAAATAGTGTCACGGAATCATGTTGTTGGCTACTTTATAACAGCGGTAACAGCAGACATTACATTATCCTACATTACCTCCTCATTCAAGTCTGTGTAACAGCGGGTAACAGTAGACATTACATTATCCTACATTACCTCCTCATTCAAGTCTTTATAACAGCGGTAACAGTAGACATTACATTATCCTACATTACCTCCTCATTCAAGTCTTTATAACAGCGGTAACAGTAGACATTACATTATCCTACATTACCTCCTCATTCAAGTCTTTATAACAGCGGTAACAGTAGACATTACATTATCCTACATTACCTCCTCATTCAAGTCTTTATAACAGCGGTAACAGTAGACATTACATTATCCTACATTACCTCCTCATTCAAGTTTTTATAACAGCGGTAACAGTAGACATTACATTATCCTACATTACCTCCTCATTCAAGTCTTTGTAACAGCGGTAACAGTAGACATTACATTATCCTACATTACCTCCTCATTCAAGTCTTTATAACAGCGGTAACAGTAGACATTACATTATCCTACATTACCTCCTCATTCAAGTCTTTATAACAGCGGTAACAGTAGACATTACATTATCCTACATTACCTCCTCATTCAAGTCTTTATAACAGCGGTAACAGTAGACATTACATTATCCTACATTACCTCCTCATTCAAGTCTTTATAACAGCGGTAACAGTAGACATTACATTATCCTACATTACCTCCTCATTCAAGTCTTTATAACAGCGGTAACAGTAGACATTACATTATCCTACATTACCTTCTCATTCAAGTCTTTATAACAGCGGTAACAGTAGACATTACATTATCCTACATTACCTCCTCATTCAAGTCTTTGTAACAGCGGTAACAGTAGACCTTACCTTTTGACCTTTTGATGTGTTCTCCACTCTTCTAGCGGCACCAAGGAGCGCGACGCCCCTCGTTATGAGTGGTGATTTGGTGCAGTAGACTGTTTGAAGCGACAGCTCGCTCCCTTGCGAGGATGGGCTCGTCTGGCACTTTTTGCAGTTAGACATCTAGGGCTCTCTTGAAGTTGTCTAACGAGATGTCCCTCATGTCTCTTACTCGCCGTGGGAGTTTGTTGAAGAGACGTGGGCCTCTGTGTGATAACCAGCCCTCTCGCAGAGAGCCCATAGCACCCCTGTTATTCATCCGGGGGATTTCGCATTCCCAGCCTCTCCTATCACTGAATTTCATGACTATCGGAGTATGTAGGTTTGGTACTAAACCCTCTGCGATTTTCCACGTGTATATTATTAGGTAACGTTCTCTTCTACGTTCCAGTGAGTACAGATTCAGTGCTCTTAAACGCTCCCAATAGTGTAGATGTTTTATCGAACTTATATGCGAAGTGAAATTTCTTTGTACACTCTCTACATCATTTATTTCACCTGCTTTGTATGGGGATGTTAATACGCTACAGTATTCAAGCCGCGGTAGCACTAGAGATTTGAAGAGCGTTATCATAGGCAATTTACCGCGTGTTTTAAAAGTACGCAGAATCCAACCCGTTAGACGTTTCGCAGCCGCCACTTTGACCTGGTTATGCACTTTGAAACCCATACTTTCAGACATTAATACCCCAAGGTCTTTCACACTATCTTTCCGTTCTATTATGTGGTTAGATTCTGTTAAGTAATTTGTAATTTCTTTAACACCATTATTATCTCCGTACCGTATTAATTGGAATTTTTCCTCATTGAATTGCATGTTGTTTTCCCTGGTCCACTGGAACACTACATTCATGTCATTACATTACATTATCCTACATTACCTCCTCATTCAAGTCTTTATAACAGCGGTAACAGTAGACATTACATTATCCTACATTACCTCCTCATTCAAGTCTTTATAACAGCGGTAACAGTAGACATTACATTATCCTACATTACCTCTTCATTCAAGTCTTTATAACAGCGGTAACAGTAGACATTACATTATCCTACATTACCTCCTCATTGTGAAAAGTGAAAGTAAAAAGTGCACTGTATCAAGGAATTGTTGTGCCAACAGTGATGTATGGGGCTGAGACATGGGCTCTGAAGAAAAAGGAGAAAAGAGGGCTGGATGTGATGGAGATAAGCTGCTTGAGGAGTATGTGTGGAGTTACTCGTAGAGACAGATTGAGGAATGAAGAGATACGTAGGAGAGTGGGGCAGCAGGAACATTTGTCAGCCAGAGTGGACAGAAGGGTGCTGAGCTGGTATGGTCATGTTGAACGAATGGGAGATGAAAGGCTTACAAAGAGAATATGTGAGTCAGGTACAAGGGGAGATAGAAGGGCAGGAAGACCCCCATTGAGATGGAGAGACTGTGTAAGAAAGGCTTTGGATGATAGAGGAATGACTATAGATCAGGCAGGGGAAGTGGTGGTGGACAGGAGTGAATGGAGAATGCTTGTGAATAGTTGAGTGAACACGTGGTCATTTGGAGTAAGGGGTCGGGCGCAAGTTCGACTAGATAATAGTCCATCAGGCGCCTGGCCCGGGGGGACGATTAATATGAAGGGTGTGCCTGGAAGTGTGGTGGGAGGGCTTGTGACTTTGGCTCCGCTGCATGTCTGCCTGCCGAGATCGGAACCTCTCCGGGTGGTTAGGGGCCGGGGGAGTGCTGGAGCGACCTTGGTAACCCTGGTCTCTGGGTCTTCTCCTGGGTGACCTGGATGTGTGTGAGTTTGTGTTTTTTATCTGTGTTTATTTTTTGTTTTATGTTGTTTTTGTGTGTTCCCTGTTCTTGCTCTGTCTTGAGTCAGCTACCCCCAAAATGGGGATTGGGCCTGAGCATATAGATAGATAGATAGATAGACCTCCTCATTCAAGTCTTTATAACAGCAGTAACAGTAGACATTACATTATCCTACATTACCTCCTCATTCAAGTCTTTATAACAGCGGTAACAGTAGACTTTACATTATCCTACATTACCTCCTCATTCAAGTCTTTATAACAGCGGTAACAGTAGACATTACATTATCCTACATTACCTCCTCATTCAAGTCTTTATAACAGCGGTAACAGTAGACATTACATTATCCTACATTACCTCCTCATTCAAGTCTTTAAAACAGCGGTAACAGTAGACATTACATTATCCTACATTACCTCCTCATTCAAGTCTTTATAACAGCGGTAACAGTAGACATTACATTATCCTACATTACCTCCTCATTCAAGTCTTTGCAACAGCGGTAACAGTAGACATTACATTATCCTACATTACCTCCTCATTCAAGTCTTTATAACAGCGGTAACAGTAGACATTACATTATCCTACATTACCTCCTCATTCAAGTCTTTATAACAGCAGTAACAGTAGACATTACATTATCCTACATTACCTCCTCATTCAAGTCTTTATAACAGCGGTAACAGTAGACATTACATTATCCTACATTACCTCCTCATTCAAGTCTTTATAACAGCGGTAACAGTAGACATTACATTATCCTACATTACCTCCTCATTCAAGTCTTTATAACAGCGGTAACAGTAGACATTACATTATCCTACATTACCTCCTCATTCAAGTCTTTATAACAGCGGTAACAGTAGACATTACATTATCCTACATTACCTCCTCATTCAAGTCTTTATAACAGCGGTAACAGTAGACATTACATTATCCTACATTACCTCCTCATTCAAGTCTTTATAACAGCGGTAACAGTAGACATTACATTATCCTACATTACCTCCTCATTCAAGTCTTTATAACAGCGGTAACAGTAGACATTACATTATCCTACATTACCTCCTCATTCAAGTCTTTATAACAGCGGTAACAGTAGACATTACATTATCCTACATTACCTCCTCATTCAAGTCTTTATAACAGCGGTAACAGTAGACACTACATTATCCTACATTACCTCCTCATTCAAGTCTTTATAACAGCGGTAACAGTAGACATTACAGTATCCTACATTACCTCCTCATTCAAGTCTTTATAACAGCGGTAACAGTAGACATTACATTATCCTACATTACAACCTCACATTACTTTTTAACAGCGGTAACAGTAGACATTACATTATCCTACATTACCTCCTCATTCAAGTCTTTATAACAGCGGTAACAGTAGACTTTACATTATCCTACATTACCTCCTCATTCAAGTCTTTATAACAGCGGTAACAGTAGACATTACATTATCCTACATTACCTCCTCATTCAAGTCTTTATAACAGCGGTAACAGTAGACATTACATTATCCTACATTACCTCCTCATTCAATTCTTTATAACAGCGGTAACAGTAGACATTACATTATCCTACATTACCTCCTCATTCAAGTCTTTATAACAGCGGTAACAGTAGACATTACATTATCCTACATTACCTCCTCATTCAAGTCTTTATAACAGCGGTAATAGTAGACATTACATTATCCTACATTACAACCTCATTACTTTATAACAGCGGTAACAGTAGACATTACATTATCCTACATTACCTCCTCATTCAAGTCTTTATAACAGCGGTAACAGTAGACTTTACATTATCCTACATTACCTCCTCATTCAAGTCTTTATAACAGCGGTAACAGTAGACATTACATTATCCTACATTACCTCCTCATTCAAGTCTTTATAACAGCGGTAACAGTAGACATTACATAATCCTACATTACCTCCTCATTCAAGTCTTTATAACAGCGGTAACAGTAGACATTATATTATCCTACATTACCTCCTCATTCAAGTCTTTATAACAGCGGTAACAGTAGACATTACATTATCCTACATTACCTCCTCATTCAAGTCTTTATAACAGCGGTAACAGTAGACATTACATTATCCTACATTACCTCCTCATTCAAGTCTTTATAACAGCGGTAACAGTAGACATTACATTATCCTACATTACCTCCTCATTCAAGTCTTTATAACAGCAGTAACAGTAGACATTACATTATCCTACATTACCTCCTCATTCAAGTCTTTATAACAGCGGTAACAGTAGACATTACATTATCCTACATTACCTCCTCATTCAAGTCTTTATAACAGCGGTAACAGTAGACATTACATTATCCTACATTACCTCCTCATTCAAGTCTTTATAACAGCGGTAACAGTATACATTACATTATCCTACATTACCTCCTCATTTAAGTCTTTATAACAGCGGTAACAGTAGACATTACATTATCTTACATTACCTCCTCATTCAAGTCTTTATAACAGCGGTAACAGTAGACATTACATTATCCTACATTACCTCCTCATTCAAGTCTTTATAACAGCAGTAACAGTAGACATTACATTATCCTACATTACCTCCTCATTCAAGTCTTTATAACAGCGGTAACAGTAGACATTACATTATCCTACATTACCTCCTCATTCAAGTCTTTATAACAGCGGTAACAGTAGACATTACATTATCCTACATTACCTCCTCATTCAAGTCTTTATAACAGCGGTAACAGTAGACATTACATTATCCTACATTACAACCTCATTACTTTATAACAGCGGTAACAGTAGACATTACATTATCCTACATTACCTCCTCATTCAAGTCTTTATAACAGCGGTAACAGTAGACTTTACATTATCCTACATTACCTCCTCATTCAAGTCTTTATAACAGCGGTAACAGTAGACATTACATTATCCTACATTACCTCCTCATTCAAGTCTTTATAACAGCGGTAACAGTAGACATTACATTATCCTACATTACCTCCTCATTCAAGTCTTTATAACAGCGGTAACAGTAGACATTACATTATCCTACATTACCTCCTCATTCAAGTCTTTATAACAGCGGTAACAGTAGACATTACATTATCCTACATTACCTCCTCATTCAAGTCTTTATAACAGCGGTAACAGTAGACATTACATTATCCTACATTACCTCCTCATTCAAGTCTTTATAACAGCAGTAACAGTAGACATTACATTATCCTACATTACCTCCTCATTCAAGTCTTTATAACAGCGGTAACAGTAGACATTACATTATCCTACATTACCTCCTCATTCAAGTCTTTATAACAGCGGTAACAGTAGACATTACATTATCCTACATTACCTCCTCATTCAAGTCTTTATAACAGCGGTAACAGTATACATTACATTTTCCTACATTACCTCCTCATTTAAGTCTTTATAACAGCGGTAACAGTAGACATTACATTATCCTACATTACCTCCTCATTCAAGTCTTTATAACAGCGGTAACAGTAGACATTACATTATCCTACATTACCTCCTCATTCAAGTCTTTATAACAGCGGTAACAGTAGACATTACATTATCCTACATTACCTCCTCATTCAAGTCTTTATAACAGCGGTAACAGTAGACATTACATTATCCTACATTACCTCCTCATTCAAGTCTTTATAACAGCGGTAACAGTAGACATTACATTATCCTACATTACCTCCTCATTCAAGTCTTTATAACAGCGGTAACAGTAGATATTACATTATCCTACATTACCTCCTCATTCAAGTCTTTATAACAGTGGTAACAGTAGACATTATATTATCCTACATTACCTCCTCATTCAAGTCTTTATAACAGCGATAACAGTAGACATTACATTATCCTACATTACCTCCTCATTCAAGTCTTTATAACAGCGGTAACAGTAGACATTACATTATCCTACATTACCTCCTCATTCAAGTCTTTATAACAGCGGTAACAGTAGACATTACATTATCCTACATTACCTCCTCATTCAAGTCTTTATAACAGCGGTAACAGTAGACTTTACATTATCCTACATTACCTCCTCATTCAAGTCTTTATAACAGCGGTAACAGTAGACATTACATTATCCTACATTACCTCCTCATTCAAGTCTTTATAACAGCGGTAACAGTAGACATTACATTATCCTACATTACCTCCTCATTCAAGTCTTTATAACAGCGGTAACAGTAGACATTACATTATCCTACATTACCTCCTCATTCAAGTCTTTATAACAGCGGTAACAGTAGACATTGCATTATCCTACATTACCTCCTCATTCAAGTCTTTATAACAGCGGTAACAGTAGACATTTACATTATCCTACATTACCTCCTCATTCAAGTCTTTATAACAGCGGTAACAGTAGACATTACATTATCCTACATTACCTCCTCATTCAAGTCTTTAATATCGCTGGTGCAAGTTCTTCAGTACTTCCTCTATCATTGCTCAGTGTATTTATCAAGTATAAAGTTTAAAGTGTTTGAAAGAGTTGCATGTAAAGATTATGCGTTTTACTTGATGTTTGAGAACAAAAGTTTTGAATTTTGTATGTGTCGTGTTTTATAAGTGCTTGTGCAACAGTTTGATTATGTCTTTTTTTAGTGAGGCATTATATACCACGGTTCATTGATTATCCACCTCTAACTCACTCTATACATGGCGGTTCTTAGCCAAATAAATATATATATATATATATATATATATATATATATATATATATATATATGTTTCTAATCTCTCAGTAGGGTTCGAACCGCCGACCGTCAGGACGATAGCCGACGCTTTAATCAACTACACCACGGCAGTCGGCTATCGTCCTGATGGTCGGCGATTCGAACCCCACTGAGAGATTAGAAACATTTAGTGGCTCACGTGTATTTGTGATATATACTCAATATATATATATATATATATATATATATATATATATATATATATATATATATATATTTATTTATTCATTTATTTATTTTTGTATTATTATTATTATTATTTACTTATCCATCTATCCATCTATCAGTTTATTTTGAGTTCGTCATTCCCCTCAAACTCATGGGCTTGTTTTGTTTTGCGTTTCCTTTTTGTGTGTGACCAATTAATGTCCCTTCTTTTCTTCCATTCCCTAGAGCCTATCACCACCCTCACAAAAAATGCCAACATGTCCATCCAATCATCCGTAATTATAAGAAAACCACCCAAGTCTCCGTTACAGGGGTGAGAGAGGGGGAGTAAGGAGGGGAGAGATGAGGGGGGTGAAAGTAAGGGGAGGAGACATTACTCATGATGTGGTGAGAATATTATTTCGAGTTAATACCCATTTTCAACAAGCGTTTGTGTCATTTAGTAGCCCTTATAATTATTTGGTATATTTGAAACTTACCCTCCTCGGGAGGTTCTGTTAAAATATATTGTTCGCCGACAACCTTGCTTTTAAACTAATTACATTAAATTACTATCGTTTTCCCTTGATAATCTTCATGTCTTTCTAATATCCCATGACTAGTCCTATTTTGTTTTGCGTCATAGAAGTATCAAGTTCATGTCCCTCTATAGATTTCATAACAATTGTCATCAAGGTATTCGCAATGTATTCATTTTGACTATACCTATACGTGAAATTTAGGGATATTGCCCGTGGACTGTGTGGGTATGTTGTGGTTCCCTTTTTTTTTTTTTTTTTTTTTTTTTCCCTTAATATTATTCCGTTAAGTTATCCTAAATTATTTTGTGCTTGCTTATTTGGAATTCATAATTTTGCATTAGACCAAGATACTAATCGGTATATCTAGGGAACGTAATATTTATAGTAAATTCATGCGGCATTAATTGCCAGACGATAAAACCTTTTTGCCAAGTTAAGCAAAGTTAAGTATACAGTAAGTGTCTTTCCCTCGAACTGCAGCCAATGAATGTTTACATAAGAACGCATATAAAAATGGTCAGCAGCCGACAATAAGGCATTCACGTCGGTATACCCTCTTGACCAATAGCCCTTCTTTTGTGAGGCACGTGACCACTTACAGACCTATTGTACCTCTACGTTGCTTATCATTAGTCTTTATTCATCTCCCTAACCATAGAATTTTTAGTTTTGCTTTCCTTTTCTTTCTTATTCTTTCTTAGATACTGTCCATCAGTCCAGTCTCGCTTTCCATTGAGGCCTCTATTAGGAGATCTTTACAACTAGTTTCATTTAAGTTTTACTAAAGGTGTTACTAAAATATTTATCGGTATATCTAGGGAACATAGTATGAAGTCAATTCACGTGGCATATAGCCTCAGTAGGACATCTAAGCCCGACCAATATGCCATAAAAAGATACCCTTGCTATTATCAATAGACTAACACAATATGGGTATTCTCATAAGGATAAAATACAGTCGATATCAATACGAGTCTAGGCACGTGTGTGTGAATACAAACTAGCCACCATTTGGCATTGCCCTCCATCTGTAGAAATCTATGGGGATGACAGGTTGTCTGCCAACACCATCTGTCGATTACCCTCTGGACTTTGTTGTTCATAAAGTATCAGACCACAAGTTAAAGCCTCTGTGTGAAGGATTGAAATAGATAAGACATTTTGCTTCCTTGCCATGTTAACGATCACGTATTCCTCGTTGTGGCTAACACTTGTATTCGTAAGCAATTATTTCCCTGCTCAGTTGCTGATACCGAATGAATGATGTGGATTAAAATTCCCATTTCTACATTGTCCAAGTTATGTCGTCCATTAATGGCGCTGCTAAAGGAGAAACAAAATTAAGCATACATGCATAAGTATTTCAACCGCTGATATATGTGGTTTTCTTAGTAAGCCATTTGACGTCTAATCAACAATGTTAAAAAAATATACTGGGCAAAATATATATAATATATATATATATATAATATATATATATATATATATATATATATATATATATATATATATATATATATAGATATACAGTATATATATATATATATATATATATATATATATATATATATATATATATATATTCTTTCAGGCAGGTGAGATTAAAATAATAGGCACAGTTTGCATTATTGAGTTTTTTATTTTATTGACGTCTGTCACGTCGCCTTACCTTCCACCTTCAAGCCGGAGCTATCAAGGACCACTACCACACATCCCCACACCATCAGGAACTCACCAGACCCGACTTAGATAAACACACCTCTATTCTTGATAAAGAAATAGACTCACGCCGCCTATTCATTCTTGAAGCTATATATATACAAACATACCAACCTACTTTAAACACACAAGCGGAATACAGCCAGATCCTACCCTCGGCACGCCCTTCCACAGCGAGGGCCCCCATGATGCCCCCAGGAATGCCCCCTCCACACGCGCAGATGAACGATGCAGAGGCCCCGCCCACTCCTGCGTCCGGCCAGCCTACCAGAGCTAGTCTTAGGTTAGCCAACCAGCGTGCAGCTAGCACACAATAATCCCTTTCTTGATCTTGTATCGCCTATATAAACTCGACTTATCACCTTCTAACTTCACTCCACAGATGGCACCACAGCACCACACCTCCCTGGAACCTCCTGTATTCATCATCATGAATGCCGCTTGCCCTATCATCAACCACCACATATACTACCGTGGACTGGTGAAGTGGTATAATGTACAGAGAGGTTATGGCTTTATCACCAGTGGAGGTGATGATTTCTTTATTCACAGAGAAAACATCGACAAGCCCAACCCAGAACACAAACTAGCGTCACTGGGAGAAGGAGAGGAGGTGATCTTCTACATCAAGATCGGGAAGAAGGGAACAGACGACGCAATGGGTGTACGAGCTCTTTATGACAAACCTGTAAAAGGCTCAAAACACGCACCCAGCAACAAGAAGAAGCAAAGAACAACAATCCCCAAAACAACATCTAGCAAGATCGACATCATCACTATTGTAGTACAAACTGCAATAGCGCTTGCTGGGGAGGACAGAAGCAGAATATCTGTGCTTCTACCTGCGCTTCTGAAGGCCAACAAACTCCCATCTATCATCATTCCTCAAGAGATCGTCGCCAAAACACCACCAAAGGACACCAAGGCCCCCAAAATCATCAAGCGCCAAGGACCACAACCGACGAAGCCGAAAAGTACTCCAAAGCTGCAGCTCAAGCTCCCACATCCACTGAGCCGGCAGAGGAGTGAAATGGAGCCTGCAACAGCTCCACCAACATCGACTCCAACAACTCCAACAACACCTCAAGCTACTTCAGACCGCCAGCCCGACACCATCGCTGAGCCTCTGCCTTCAATGCCGGTCATCTTCGACGAGCCTGTGAACACCAGCCCTACAAAGTCAAGAAAATTCGCTCGTCTCCAAAAGCCAAGCCAGAAGACAAAATTTAAGGACTAAGCAACGTGGTCAGCCCACCATCTTTCATCTCTCCAACTCTTCGACTTTCATCACTTTACCTTGGACTTACAACTCTACTTTCTTCACTAGTGGGGTCTCTACCTCACATCCAGTATCCAGTATCCAGTACTAACTTCACTTCTCCTTGATAATGATGGCTGCGCCCATTGAAACGTCGGAACCATTTGCAAACCTCCTTTACCAACTTCCTGAAAATACCAGAAAAACTATACGAAAAATTGAGAGTATCAATAAAAAACTCAATAATGCAAACTGTGCCTATTATTTTAATCTCACCTGCCTGAAAGAAAATATCCTCCCTGGCTACACTAATATATATATATATATATATATATATATATATATATATATATATACACAATAATCCCTTTCTTGATCTTGTATCGCCTATATAAACTCGACTTATCACCTTCTAACTTCACTTCTCCTTGATAATGATGGCTGCGCCATATATATATATATATATATATATATATATATATATATATATATATATATATATATATATATATATATACAGTATATATATATATATATATATATATATATTTTTTTTTTTTTTTTTTTTTTAAAGATGGTAGCTATGACAAAAGATGGTTATTTCTTATTGTATGGTCTTCTGCGTCTGGTCCCAGGAGTAAACAAGAGTACAGCTTCCTCTTGAGGCCCACTGGTCACTCGCAAACAAACCTTTATAAGAGAGTGTGTATGTGTGTGGGTGTGTGGGTGTGTAAGTGACTGTGCATGGAATTGAGCATAGTAAGGTTCAAGTTAAAATAGCCACACTCTGAAGCGGCCATTACCAAAACGGCCACAACCAAAACAGCAACAACCAAAACAACCAACAACCTATGGGATTGGTTTTACAGAATCAAGTGGGTGACAAGAAACATTGACTGAAACTTCATTCTCTCTCTCTCTCTCTCTCTCTCTCTCTCTCTCTCTCTCTCTCTCTCTCTCTCTCTCTCTCTCTCTCTCTCTCTCTCAATATTTGCTCATCAGTGATTACATTTTCTCCTCTATTGATTTACCCACTGCAGATTATTATTCTTTGTGGGTTTTGATAATCTTCCACCTCCACAGATATTCCTCTCTACTTTATCTCTTTGCTATTCGTGTATATTTATTTCCAGTTTAGTACAATTCTGCGGATGTTATGTGGCTGTTGGTGTGTGTTTGTTTGTTTAAAGGAGGATGTCCAACAAGTTAATGGAGAGCTTATGAATGAAGATGGTCTTTAACCATATCTGGTGCGCAAATATAAAAAAAAAAAAAAAAAAAAAATGCCATTATATAAGCATATATTGGGTTCATTATTATGCTTTATTTTATTTTATTTTATCTATTCACTTGTGATGGTATCAATTGCTTACCTTTGTGATATCCTTAATTTATGTGTACCATAAATATAGGTTATTTATATGGTAGTAATTGGGAGGGGTCATTTGAGGCATGCTATGTTTACAGGTACCTAACCGATAGCACTATCGTTAGTGAGTGCTATATGTATTTTGTACTATTGTTAATATATTGTCAAATTGCAAATTTGATTTATTATAACATTTTGACTTAAATTTTAGTTTCTTTATTCATACAGAATTTAGTAAAATTTACCAGAACGTCTTGCACTTCCAAAACTGGCTGACTCCTTGAACGTGGCGGTAGTGCGTTGTTGTTTGTGCGATTAGTTACCTTGCTCATGTAGTGATGTGCACCCTATATGTTGGATTGTGTTCTTTTATTTCACAATATTATTTTATTAAGCTTTATTTCCTAATAGCGATTTGTATTAGTGTTTTTGCCTTTATCTTGTGTCGTCCCAGTCTTAGATTGTATACTTTGAAAGTTTTACAAATTAATTCATCAAATGTTACCATTATACTCCTATGCTTTCCTTACGTTTCTGCTACATAAATATGAATGCATAATTATACCTCAATAATGGTACATAATAAGACATTGGTTATTTAGAAGTTTTTAATTCATGTTCCCTGAATATTACACCCTGTAATTTTGATGGTGCCGTATTCAAACACCCTGCATTTTGTCCAATTTGGCACGGTTATTGATATCTAGAGCCAGTATATTGTAAAATGCAATATACATAATTTATTGCTGAATAATTTAGAACAAATATATTAGTTCTAAACTGCATTTTTGCGAACATTAGTACAGCTATTATCACTAACTGAACATGCTTTTCTACTTACAAATTTTACTTGTAATCAAGGTTAGGATTTGTTTTTGTTTTCTTGGAGCATTTATATATGATATATGACTTCTTGTTAGCTAAGGATTTTTCAGGGTTAATTAGGACAATATTTATGAAAGTTCCTATGGTAAATTCGGCCTCATAGAGGGTAACTGACAAATAGTTAACATAGTTTTATTAGGAAGCTCGTCGCCACCATAGCTTCCAGATACCAATAGTAGTAAGATGCATTCCATAGATGGCGAGCAATGCCACACACGGCGACACATTGTCTCATTGACGCTGAAACATCCCAACAACATTTAGACTTTTCTGAAACATACTGTACTTTTTTTGGAGAATGGAAAGATGTTTATGCAATAATAGTCTCTTGGTAACAGCAAGAGTATATACTGTATATGAAATGCCGGTGGCCCTATAATTAACCCTTTGAGTACCAGCGACGTGTGATATATTGTATTCTAGCTATATTTAGACGATATTTTGCAGCTTAGGAAGGATCTGTGGTAGTTAAAAAAAGGTTGGTTGAGATCATTTGAAGCCTTATTATTGCTAGAGGTCATTCCTAAGCTGAATAAAGTCCTCTAATAGTTGCCAGAATATAATGAAAAGGACGTCCCTGGTACTGTACGGGGTTAAATATTGAAACCCACCATAGAACAAAGTGACTCCCATTATCATCACATTTGATTCAGTAGGATGACGTGTCTAGTACTTAAGGGAGCCCACCTCGCTTTTTTGTCTCTCTTTCTCTCCCTCTCTCTTTGGCTTGTATCCAATCGGCCCCATTCAGCCTACTGTTTTAAGACGTTTACCTCCATCCAGTATCAATATTTTCCTGGCGAGCGTAGCGAGCCAGCATATATATATTTTTGTTTTGACAGCAAGCTAAATTTGTACATTTTTCGATAGAAAAATTTCTCGCCGGATTTTGCATACAATGCTGGCTCGCTATCGCTCGCCAGGAATAAATCGACACCTGGATGGGGATAAACGTCTGAAAACAGTTGGCTGAATGCGGCCGAATGGATACAAACCAGAGAAAGAGAGAAAAGGAGAGAAAGATAAAAGAAGCAGGTGACCCCCCCTTAAGGTACTCAGCTATACCTCCCCTAAGTGATAACAATACTGGGGTTGTGGTAACCATTAAACCCTAAATCCCCCCACCCCTTCACACACACACAGGCACACACACACACACACACACACACACACAGCCCGTAGCCTAGTAGGTAGAGCTCTCGTCTCACACACGAGGGGTCGGGGGTTCAATCCCCGGCTGGGCGGAGACAAATTGGGCTTGTCTCCTTTCATGTGTTAGCCTCAGTTCACCTAGCTGTAAATAGGTACCTGGAATAAGTGGACGACGTTGTGACGTCCCATCTGGGGTTGGCAAAAATGGTACAAGGCGAGATGGGTATCATATGGTTCACCTAAGCTGGTGGCTACCTAAGCCTTCGGGCGAGACGGTACCGTCTATAGTGAGAATGGTACCATACAGATCCACCCTAAGCCTTCGTTTCCGATGTCGCCAATTGGCTAAAAATACAGACTACACACACATCCACAGCCATTCCAACGATACATATAACACCTACACATATAGGAGGCGGGAAATAACGAGCAATGCTCACTCCCGCAATACAACTAGAGTAAGTACACACACACGCACAGACACACACACACACACACACACACACAGACACACACACACACACACAGACACACACACACACACACACAGACACACACACACAGACACACACACACACACACACACAGACACACACACACACACACACACACACACACACACACACATACACACATAAACAGCACCAATGTTTTTACTAGCTAGCCCGCGACCCTTTCATTCATACAACGCCGATCTCTACCTTTCAATACCTACTTCCAACCGAGTTTATACAACTTAAGAAGGACTTGCCAGAGTTAGGGTTCATTGAAAAAGCTTTCAACTCTTTCACTAATATATATCCATATTGTGCAGTGGTTGTGGCGACGACCTTGAATGCCAGGGTATTTTTTGCAACATTTGCTTGAATTCAAATAAACTTTCTTTGAGAAGCTACCGAAGTAGAAATTCGGGGAACTAGTTAGTGATCGTGTGACGCCGCCTTTAGTCGGATCTGTTGGTGATAACGCACAGAAGCTGGAAACAAAAGGGCGAGGAGACAAAAGAGCAACAGGGGGGCCAATCAGAGCCGTTTATGGGAACACCTACACCAATGTCTTCATAATGTCGTGGTTGTTGCCTCTATATTGTACCTGCCTTTTACCCCAGCAGTATTCGAAGCGCACTGTGTTGTGTAATTATGAACATATTATGAGCAGTAATAAGGTGATTATGGTAGATTATTTGTCTGATATGATTATGATTCTGACAGCAACCATACAACGCAATTAAGTAACCGGGGCATGTAATGTTGAATCTTTTACACTCCTACTACCTTTCTTATACCAGGATGGTTGAGCTAACTTATTCTAGCCAAAGCCTGACCTGAACTAACCTACCCTAACTATAACTATACCTACCCTAACTATAACTAAAGCCTGACCTGAACTAACCTACCCTAACTATAACTATACCTACCCTAACTATAACTATACCTACCCTAACTATAACTAAAGCCTGACCTGAACTAACCTACCCTAACTATAACTATACCTACCCTAACTATAACTAAAGCCTGACCTGAACTAACCTACCCTAACTATAACTCTACCTACCCTAACTATAACTAAAGCCTGACCTGAACTAACCTACCCTAACTATAACTATACCTACCCTAACTATAACTAAAGCCTGACCTGAACTAACCTACCCTAACTATACGTAAACGTTAAGATAGGTTAGGGTAGGTGAGGTGGGGCTTAGATGAAATGTGGTGAGGCAAAGATATAATTCTATGACTATGCTGGTAAAAGAAGAATAGTTCCAGCTCATAGACCCGTCCAAACCTATAGAACATGCATCTGAGCCCTGGGTGACAGAACTCTCCATATAGAAGATTCTGTTGTGGGGTGGGAGTGGACGGGGGTAGGGGGGCAATAATTGGATGGGTGACCACGGGGGGCACCGCTCCCTGTCATTATACGGTCAGATACGCCTGCATTTTTCCGTCAGAGTATCCGTGTGCTCGTGTCTGTGGTGTGTATGGAGGGGAGGATAATACATTCTGTTCTGTGGTTTCCTTGCAACTTGACTAATGACGTTAAGGGGAGGCAGACCGTTTTTCTGGACCCCCTTCTCCCTAACGTTTAGCCCCAATAGTTTTGAGACTAAAGACGTTCGGCCCATTAGTTTGGCGATTTTAACACCTTTCGCCTCATTTCGTTGTCAATTTTAAGATCTTTCGTGCTATTTAGGTGACGTTATTTTCCTGGCGTGCGATAGCGAGCCTGCAATATTACCGGGACATTTTTCTACCGAAAAATGTAAAAGTGTATCTTGAAAGGGGGTCTAGGGTGTGTTTTTCTAAGCTTGATGGAGGTCTAGGGAGGAAACGAAAAAGATATATGAATAAAATAATTAATAGACCAAACAAACGGCCAGTCTCCGCTTCAGTTGGTGGTGGGTACGGGAGGAGCCATATCAGCATTTTGTTCAACAATTTTCGATCGTCAACAGCTTTGTGGCAAATTTCGGATATGCAGTCTTTTTTATAGCTACTTGTATCCAACCTACAGGACTAGATTTGTCGGAACTCAAGTGCATATAATTCTGCTCTAAATATGTATGTCTCATGTAATCTGGTTAATTCATTTCACTCACAACACCAAATACCACCCAATGAAATGATGAAAAAAAAAAATAGGGAACCTTACATAAACATACGATTTCATGGTCACTTCATGTCTATATATATATATGTGTGTGTGTGTGTGTGTGTGTGTGTGTATAGAGACAGAGAGAGAGAGCCAGACAGAGAGTGAGAGAGACAGAGGGTGGGAGCAAAATAATATGAGTTCCTACTGTGAGGTACTCTGCACTTACTCTGATAATGAAGATATATGTGCCTGTGACTGCTAGTGGTCCTGGTGGGGAGTCAACGTCAGAAGTTAGGGGGACTAAAGGCGAGGACAATATATAATTACATGTATTGATCTGCATTGATCTCTGAAATATCACAGTAGACTTTAATCTTTCGTTTTAAACGTTCATATTTAGCCATTAGCCATCCATCTTGTGAACATTTATAGATGATCCAGTTTATTGAAAGGAATACAGTGAGAGGGGCTAATAATGCCCATCATAGATTTGATTTGATTGTTTTGTTATGAAGATTAAAGTTCGGTATGCATTGAGTCAATAATAATGAATACAGGTTAAATTAACAACATATCGAGTGAACATTATGTCCACAAGTCAAAATGTATGGCCCTACTGAAATATCCCAGCGGCCCCTAATGTATGGCCCTACTGAAATATCCCAGCGGCCCCTAATGTATGGCCCTACTGAAATATCCCAGCGGCCCCTAATGTATGGCCCTACTGAAATATCCCAGCGGCCCCTAATGTATGGCCCTACTGAAATATCCCAGCGGCCCCTAATGTATGGCCCTACTGAAATATCCCAGCGGCCCCTAATGTATGGCCCTACTGAAATATCCCAGCGGCCCCTAATGTATGGCCCTACTGAAATATCCCAGCGGCTCCTAATGTATGGCCCTACTGAAATATCCCAGCGGCCCCTAATGTATGGCCCTACTGAAATATCCCAGCGGCCCCTAATGTATGGCCCTACTGAAATATCCCAGCGGCCCCTAATGTATGGCCCTACTGAAATATCCCAGCGGCCCCTAATGTATGGCCCTACTGAAATATCCCAGCGGCCCCTAATGTATGGCCCTACTGAAATATCCCAGCGGCCCCTAATATATGGCCCTACTGAAATATCCCAGCGGCCCCTAATGTATGGCTCTACTGAAATATCCCAGCGGCCCCTAATGTATGGCCCTACTGAAATATCCCAGCGGCCCCTAATGTATGGCCCTACTGAAATATCCCAGCGGCCCCTAATGTATGGCCCTACTGAAATATCCCAGCGGCCCCTAATGTATGGCCCTACTGAAATATCCCAGCGGCCCCTAATGTATGGCCCTACTGAAATATCCCAGTGGCCCCTAATGTATGGCCCTACTGAAATATCCCAGCGGCCCCTAATGTATGGCCCTACTGAAATATCCCAGCGGCCCCTAATGTATGGCCCTACTGAAATATCCCAGCGGCCCCTAATGTATGGCCCTACTGAAATATCCCAGCGGCCCCTAATGTATGGCCCTACTGAAATATCCCAGCGGCCCCTAATGTATGGCCCTACTGAAATATCCCAGCGGCCCCTAATGTATGGCCCTACTGAAATATCCCAGCGGCCCCTAATCAGAGGTACATTTGGATTCCCTTTAAGGGGGGTCACCGTCTTGTTTGTGCTTTATCTCCTTTTCTCTCTTTCCGTGGTTTGTATCCATTCGGCCCCATTCAGCCAACTGTTTTAAGACGTTTATCCCCATCCAGGTGTCGATATCTTTCTGGCGAGCGATAGCGAGCCAGCATTGTATGGAGGAATTCGGCTTCGCCGGAGAAATTTCTCTATCGAAAAATGTACATATTTAGCTTGCTGTCAAAACAAATATATATATACAGTATATATATGCTGGCTCGCTACCCCTCGCAAGGAAAATATTGACACCTGGATGGGGGTAAACGTCTTAAAACAGTAGGCTGGATGGGGCCGAATGGATACAAGCCAAAGAGAGAGGGAGAGAAAGATAAAACAAAAGAGAGGTGGGCTCCCTTAAGGCAACCACTGATTTCTGCAATTAAACACAGCTCGCACAAACACGCATGATCTCTCTCTCTCTCTCTCTCTCTCTCTCTCTCTCTCTCTCTCTCTCTCTCTCTCTCTCTCTCTCTCTCTCACACACACACACACACACACACACACACACACACACACACACATTGATCACTGGCCAGGAGGGTGATGTAGGTGCAATTAGTGAAATCTCTGAGTACACAACACTAATGGTGGAATTAAAGTTAACACGTCGGTCATATTTATAAGGTTCAGTCGTTAGCCATTGATTATACATTATGATCGTGTGGCAGGACTGGAAACATTATTCTCTTGTAAAAGCATTTATATTTGTTTGCAATCTAATGGTTACAAAGTACTGGTACAAATTGAAAAAAAAAAAAATCGCATAGAAAAATGCCTAGCTTCACTCATCTATCTAAATATGTTTACATCTGAATAATTGACAACATACATAAAGATTGGTACATTATAACATGAATATTGCTAAATAACTCCACAGCAATATACAAACATGACTAAATATTTACCCCTTCTGTACCGGTAACGTTTGTTTTCTTTTGTTTAGCTACATTTATACCATTGCATTAAGCTTAGGAAGAATATATCTACTATATAAAGGGCACTCCCTGTGAGTCTGTCTCCCAACTCTCTCAGTTTTCAAGATGGAGAGCTCATATTTGGCATACATACTAAGGGGGTGCCAAAATAGGTTTTAAGCAGGGGCCCAACTCCCTCAGTTATCAAGATGGAGAGCCCATACTTTGCATGCATAATAAGGGAGTTTTAAGCGAAAAACATTTTGTCCTCTCACCCCCCGGGAGGAGGGGTACTACTTTGCTTGTTATCATCTAAGGAAGAATACATCTACCACGTACCAGAATAACTATAGTCTATTTTTTCCAGCTGAGAGTCGATTAAATTCCTTGGAAATTGATTTATCGATTCTTAATTGAAAACTGTGAAACTTCTGTGTCTCTGCCTCATATTAATAGCAAGTTTTCATAATCAACAACATATTTCGTTACAAAATGTTCATAATAACTGAATAATCAGGAAGGGGACGTGGCAATTTATCATCAGCTGGAAATAAACTGACTATCGGGTCCTACTGAAACAGATAATTGAGGTTGAGGTACAGTATATTCTCTTTTCTGATGTAGTCATTTACTTGTTAATAGTTAAGGAAGCATATACCACGCCCAAGACTAACTAGGATCCTACTGAAACAAATATTTGAGGGATTTGCCATCATAGGTGGTCTGGTAGTTGTATATGAGGGGGTAGACATCGGCGTGTGCTGGTTGGTACCGGTGGCTGTTCTCGCGGGCTGTAATAATAATAATAATAATAATAATAATAATAATAATAATAATAACAATAACAAGACTAATAACAATATAAATTTAAAATGAAAACAAGAATCTTTTGCACGTGACCCACATGAGCAATTCCAGACTTCCATACAATTTGCGCGTCATATAAGCACTCTAAAAGAAAATATCCTCAGAGTCACAGCATAGGAGTAAAAAATATATATATACTGACATAAAATCTATTATCAGACAATTTCCAGCTTCATTTTGGCGCAAAAAATATTGTGTACCTCGTAAACAAGCTGGAGAATTGAACAAATTGCCTCGATCAAGGCAATTCATTCTTGGTCACCCCTTCGGGGATCAAGGTGCCTGGCAATAGATGGATCATCATATATATATATGTGCATATTTAGTACCACAATAAACTACACAAGTACCTTAGCACATTATAAAAGTTGCCACTAAAACTGCTCGTGTGTCATCCGCTTGAAATTGAACTCATGACACCAGATTAAACAGCATAGCTTTAATCCCTTCCCATATCCATCCCTGTCTAAAGCATGTTATTATGATTGACACTGCACAGTTGTCTTTGTTTGCCATGCATTTTTATCTAAAATAGTAAACAAAGACATGTAAGGTATTTTAAGCTTCAGGAGGTTGATGCCAAACCTTGTCGCTTCTCTCTTGTGGTAGTGATAAGAGAAACTAGACTGCGAGAATCTAATCATTTTTGGTAGTGCCTTTATTTAATTAACCCTGAAATATATCGTACATGATGATTTAACATGTAGGCAGTATTTTTATATTTATATTAAATGAGTGTAATATTTGTCTATCCTTATGTATCTATCAGTACAATTTTTCATATATTGGTCTCAATAATAATAAATTAATACTTATTGGTTACTAAATCCATATGGCAATACTAATAGTGGGGATAAAGGTATCTTTGAAATAGAGTGTACCACCAACATAACTAATATGCAGAACATAAAAATAGCCAGCATCACTACCACACCAACTTCATCGACACAAGGACATAAGTCTACGTCAATAGTGGCACCAATGCGCCCATCTCGCCCGGAACAGCCTCCACCCCGACGACCTCACCATCGAAACGGCTATCACGAAGCATCAAAGGAGACTTCACTTCACCCGATCTCTTCTTGCCCCCAACCACACCAACGCAAGAATAGCAGCCAAAGGAGACACTACCTCAGCGACCCTGACCACAGCAACAAACACTTTCAAAGCAATCTGTTCTTTGTTCACAGAGGTAGGCCCGAAGCTATCAAACTCAAGCTCACAGAGATAAGCTTGATGCTATCTAAACTAGGCTCGATGGCACAAACCCCACAGTGAGGCTCAATGCTTACAGAGATAGGCGCGATGCTATCAAAACTACGTTCAATGCTAGTATCAGTAGGCTTGATGCTCCTAACCCAACAGCAAGGCTCGAGGCTCGCAAAGATTGAGGCTGCCGTATTTGTTGCTGATATTAAAGGAAGCGGCTCGAGACCTTCCAAGAATAAGACGTCACCGGACTCTACAATATTTAAAGGAAGCAGTTCAAGACATTCCGTTTCGCCCAAGACTATCAAAATTCCTGTCAGTGAGACAAATCTTAATTCTGGCCCTCTTCAAATTCCATGAGAGAATACTTGAATCCTCCCCCTACCCCCGGAGAATCACTTATGAATAAATTAACGTTATTCCTGTCTCGTATCTTTTAGTCCCTTCATGCATTCCCGTTCATTTCCACCAGGACAACCAAGCACACATTCTATCATTGTTCTCCCCCTATTAAATAAATCATATTTATCAGTGGTCACTTTAGGATCAAACCAATGAAATATATTTAATAGTAGAATTTAATCTATACCACAATACACCAAAGTTACAATGTTATGCCCGATGTCATAACTTCAACTTTAATCTTCATTCATTCATGTCACACCAGAGATGTTTATATCAGTCACCCATGAAATGAACATCAACAAACGTTTTCTCTCACAAGGCACAACACAGAGCAACATTTTCTTCTCATCTTGTGAGTGGGGAGACTCAGTCATCAATCAAGCTTGGCCAAGCCCACCTGTCATGTAAAGGATACATCACACAGTCAGGAGTGCGAGCTAGAGTCACTAGGAGTAGGGGACAATTCAGACTAGCGGGAATATTCGCGGCGAAGATCGATGATTCCTCGTGACTCAAGCGACTCTTAGCGACTACTGTTAGACTCCCACTCGCTCACGGTGAAAATCGATGACTCCTAGTGACTCTAACGACTCCTAGTGACTCCTGTTAGACTCCCACTAGCTCACACTCCTGACTGTGTGAAGGGCCCTTTACTGTATATCGTGTCACTTATCTTATAAATAAAATTACATAAACTGTAATACTGTTATCTGTTCTAGTTCTAAGTACCCTCATTAGAGTTGAAACTCACACCATATTATACACTGTTCTCCTTTAAATAATGTTTATACAGTATATGTTACCCTTCCCAATGCAGTCGAGAACGTTACACGGGCGTATGAGAAAACGAGCTACTAACCTCTCCACAATGGTGTTAATGAGATACTGTGCTGGTTCTTGGCTAGGTTGTAGGGAGGTACTGGTACAATAAGATAAACTACAATGTTACTAGAATAAGATAGATTGTACACCACTTTGTAACTGTCACCTTAAAAAAAAATCTTGGCTAGGGTCCACACACACTCATGAACCGCAAGTAAACATAACACAAATATTTCACAATATTACGATAACTTGTATCGGATAACCAGACTCTCATACGATCAAAATTGGTCGTGTGACGCCAGCTTATGACTAAAATAAATTATCGTAAATGGCAAATCATTAATATGTAAATATAAATCAATAATAATCTAACCCCTTGAGGAGTATGACGGGCTTTGGCGCAGTCATATCAGACGATTTTACTTAGATTAGGAAGGGTATATGGAAGTCAGAGGGTTAATTGAGACAGTCTTTACCATTCAAATGCCACAGATCCTTTCTAAGATGCATAAAATTGTCTAATGAGAGCCACAATAAACTGTCATAACGTGCCATGAACCTCAAGGGGTTAATAGAATAATGCTGTAATGTTCAATTTCTCTCACCTTTCTGGACAAATGTGTTGATGACGTACTGCGCTGCCCGTACGGCCTGCTCGGTATGGTCCACACACTCATGGAACCAATCAAACTGGTTCTTCTCCGGGTGCCACTGGGTCCCGAAGAGTGGCAGGTGCTTGTGCTCTACGGTGGACACGTATTCCACGCCCTTCTGGTCGAACGAAGTCGATGCAAGCGTGAAGTTCCGAGACAGGCTCAGCTTTTCGAATCTCTGCAAGAGCACATGATGTGAAAATCTCTCTCTCTCTCTCTCTCTCTCTCTTTCTCTCTCTCTCTTCTACCTCAAGTTTGGTTCTTCTACCTTAGGTGAGGATTCCACACATAGGGAACAGCAACACCTCTGATAGTGTTTTTTTTGTTTTGTCTATGTGAGTGAGGGAGGCAAAAGGCAGAACTGCCTGTAGCGAGTGCCTCCCCCAAGAGACGTTCGAGCCAAAATGTCTATACACACAGAGTTTGAAGAAATTTAAGTCATAGGAAGAGGGAGAGACTGATTCTGAGAGAGAGTTCCAGAGCTCAGCTGTTGAATAGAAGAAAGTCTGAGAGTAACATTTCACTCTTGGGTTGGCGAGTTGCACAGAGTAGGGGTGGGATTGTGTTGCAAGACGGGTACCACGTGCCCTATGTAGAGGAGGTGGTATACACTGGGAGAGCTCTGAGGAACACTGATTATTATAGTAGCGATAGAATAGTGAGAGAGATGCAACATTGCGGCGGAGAGAGAGAGATTGCAGAGAGTTGGTGAGTGGACGGGAGTTAATGATACAAAAGGCCTTCCTTTCTACTTTGTTTAGGAGTGCAGTGTGAGAGGATCCTCCCCACACATGTGAACAATACTCAATACAAGGATGCACCGTGCCCCTGTACAGAGCAAGAAGCTGTGCAAGGGTAAAGAATTACCTCTTGAGGTGGTTGAGCACACCCAGTTTCTGGGAGGCTGCCTTAGCAAGACTGGTAAGAGAGCAGAAGAAAAAGAGACACCAAGAATATTGAGAGAAGATGAAGGATTGATTTTTGTATTGTTGAAGTATAAGGGAAAGTCCTCTGGGAGTTCCGGACGGGTAGTAAAATGGAGAAATTGGGTTTTGGAAGCATTCAAGGCAACAAGATTGTCTCTCCCCCAATTGGAAATGGTAGTTAGATCAGCGGATAAGTGTTCTATGGCTTCATTACATTTGTTTTTGAGGGATTGCTGGCTGGGGCGTTTTGGAAAACTAATTGAGTAGTGTAAGGTAGAGTCGTCTGGTGTATGAATGAATGGGACTGGAGGTACAGTTGAGAAGATCATTTATGAAAATTAGAAAGATAATGGGAGATAGGACAGAGCCCTGAGGAACACTGGAGTTGATAGGATGAGGAAGTGAGCGATGGCCGTCCACAACCGCAGCTATGGAACGGCCGGAAAGGAAATTAGAGACAAAGGCACAGATGGAGGGATTGAAACTGAAGGAGGATAGTTTAGAAATTAAAGATTTGTGTCAGACTATATTACAGAGTAATAGTGTGATAACAAAAAGTATGGCACTACCCCCAGGGACCCATTTCCCTATGGGAACCGGGGTGAATTAAGGGGTTCTGGGAAATAACTCAATCCCCTTCAGGTAGTTTAATATAAGGACAGGTCAATTAGGAATAATTTCTCCGAACTTCGGTCATTGTTGACTACAGAGTGCTTCGATGTAGTGGCTATAACTGAATCTTGGATTTACAGTGACACCAGAGATTATGTTGGGGAATTTGAAAGACCTGGGTACAGAATGTTCCACAAACACCGGATCATACGGGAAGCGGACGGAATTTGTGTGTACATCATAGATTTTCTAAATCCAATTCTCCCTACCAGGAATTCATGGGAGACCTCTGGTGGACGCTTCCGAAGTAGCGCCGTCTGTCGACATAAACAATACTCAACACCTAGGCTATGCAAAGTTTATCACGATTTCTTACGATTCTGCATGTTTTTACTATATACTAGATGGCTACACTAAGTGCTTATATAGTATGGTAGTTGTGGGGGTAATGTGTCAGCTATAGAAAGTACGACAAATAGCTTATAATTAAGAATGATTGATGGAGAGGGAGGGTGAAGAACTGCGGGATATCGCCATTTAAACGGCCCAGGTCGCTTACTTTACAAAACAACTTGCCTATCGCGGCAACTCCAAGAATTTCTGGTAGGGAGAATTGACTGCAAATTCAAGTCAGAACATGAACTGTTAGGTGTACAGACCGACCTCAATCTAGGTAACTCTATCTATAGGATTGGTCTGGTGTACAGGCTTCCACATCAAAATGTTGAAGAGGATGAACTTCTGTATTTCTCTAAGACTGAGTAGTCTTATCAATGGTAAAACCATGGGATGCAAGAACTGCCGATGTTGACTGTTGACTTTACTAATGATAATGTTTTACTTGGTGAGTGAACGAGCCAACTAGAGGCACTGAAGAAGAAAGTGTGACCAACATATCTGTTGGGGAATCACTCGGAGGCAGTGACCACAATCTAGTTAGGTTTTTCTGTTGGACTGACCTATATGCTCATCAAGACCAGAATTGACAAGTATATACTGTAGGTCAGTCCAACAGATCAGGTTTTCCTCTCAAGTCACCTCCTTATTTGGCTGTACGTTAACACGCAGTGTCTTGTGATTTTACCGTCAAAAAAGATAATTTAATTATTTTGGACTCTTGTCAATGTAGTGATATCAGAATTCTAGAATCTCTTTATCATATCTATATATTAAAACCTTCCCTTAACACGATATAGGTAATGATAATGTTGGACAGGTTGGACGAGAGTTAATCTGATCAGTATTCGAACCCACTCACTCCAGGTACTTTTGTGAGAGTTGGACTCCATCCGTTCATGGTCGAGAGGATACGTTGCCAACTATCACAAAAATATCTGGAGTGAGTGGGTTCGAATCCTGGTCAAGATACCTCTATCCCACGCGATATATGTTATGACTGAGTGGCTGATGTTCGTGGGTGTTCTGTACCTGTGGAGTGACGCAGTTGTGGTGGAAGTTGGCGGTGCTGTTGGTGGTGGTTAAAGTCTTCAGTATATCAGGGGGGGCGCCACCCAGCAGTTCTGTATCCTTATACGCTGAAAACATAGGTAGGTTAAATATGATTATGATAAAGTATGCAATGTTACAGTAATTAACATACACTATCCTAAACGCTATAGCACAGTGTTTATAATGGCCAAGACATGATTCAGGCACAGATGTTGTCGTGGACTGGCTGCATTTCCCAACCATAGTAATAAGCACTTAGACGAATAATAAGGTCTTACCCAAATACCCAATTATTACAACGTTATTACAAATGGTGTAATCCTATAGATTCACTTTCAGACTACACATATACCTGTGTTAGCATACAATCTCATCAACCTATCACAGTACGTGTACCAGGTACATGTCTTGGGGATCTGTGCAATACCCTTGTATTTTATTTTCAGACACCTCGATCATGTAATGTGAGTAACCGGGAAGTAGAACACTGAATATCTTTAACATCGACCATAAAATGTATCATGGCCATGTTAACATATCAACCAAGAGAGGAGCGGGGAACAAGGGCGTTTTCAAAAAGTTGTAAAGGTAAAGTACTATAGGGTGGAGTGACCGAATATGTACTTTACCGGAGTGCTCATATCTGTGTCTTTGACTATGGAGCCCTAGAACAAGAACGATTTGTTTGGAATTCAGGAAAAGCCTCTCGTGCTCAAGGCGATCATTACAAATCAGTAACTTTTCTAACCTGGCCTAAGGTATAGCCGATCAACCATATTAGAGGCAGAGCAGGGGGAGAGAGGGTTGTATCGCCTGCCGTCCAAGTACATCAACATCTGGAAGCCCATACAGGTAGCAAAGAGAGGGATGTGATCGTTCTGGGCGTGGGCCGCTTCATGGATGAGGTTGTACAGTATACTCCCTGCCCTGCCGTAGCCACTGGTAGGGGAGCTGAAGGGAACCGAACCACCGGGGAACACTATGCTGAAGATAATTAGTAGTTGTATCATTATTATAATTATTATTATTAATATCATTATTATTATTAATAGTGTTATTATTGAGGCGATAGGGATATGGCGACCCCATCGCCCGACACTTTTATGACTCAGATAGCCCCTGAAGGTTGGGACTGGGAATCCCACCTCCAGAATTTTCTCCCACTAAAAGATCAACATTTTTGTTCTTGCTGATCCTTGCTACCCCTTTAAGGGAGTGTGGGTTTGGCTACTGACGGACTGACTTACTATTATTATAATTATAAGTATTTATATTATTATTATTACCACTGCATAAGCAGAGTGGTATCCCCCCCTGTATGCTGGTACATTGCGGCCAGCTCGTCTGTAGCCTTGCTGGGGGGAGGTGATGGGTACTGAACCACCAGGACAGACTATAATGAGGAAGAAAGAAATCTAAGCAAAAATAGATATACTGATCCTCGTAGGTTGCTTCACATACATCAACAAAAAAAAATACAGAAAAGATAAAGCAAACAAATTTACCACAAATTTAAAAAAAAAAAAAAATCCACTTAAACCAGATTCATCTTTACTGCTAAGTAAACAGGTATTTCGTGTGAGAAGACTACCCATCAGTCTCGTAAATCAATATAAGACAAAGATTGGGTATAATAAGTAGTGTATTCAAGAATATTATACTCAATGCTATGGAACGTTTGTTCTGCTTCTTTTCACCTGTGTCATGGTTATATTGATGACTATTACCGCTTGTGTAGAATATCTAGATTTTATTAATTTCACCACAACACCAAACACCCCCAATGAAATTAATTAAAGTATATATGATCCACTGGGGTTATATTATGGCTGCCATTATTAAAAAGTTAAGGGATTTAACTGAGTTCAATAAGATATAGGACTTAATATGAGCTTTCTTGGGACCAAGTAGGCCTATCTATATATGGACAGACAGCTCGATCCCCAGTGTCTACATTCAATAGAGGTGTCTGGTGTCCATGCTGCAGCCAAGTCTATAGTCCTTGAAGGGAGTAGGTGGCAGGCGATACACTCCTTGGTATTGGTGAGGGAACTATTGGGGCTGCTGTTTGCAGTTGATACCTCTGATAGGGTGCTAGTTTTAAATGTAGGCTGCAGATCGTCTGTTGTAAACGAGACAATAGGAGTGTCAGTTGTAAAGATGATAGTGCTAGTTGAAAACATAGAAGGTGTGTCAGTTATAAATATGCCCAGCTCATCACTATAGAAATAACATAGTGAGTGACGTGTTATTTACAAACCTGACCATGATAGTTGTAAAAATGGCAGATGTAAACGTAGCACCGCGGGTGTTCTAGTTCCTGGCTGTTGGTTCAGGGTTCTTTGTAGCTCCACCAGGGCTATTGCTGATGTGCTGCTTCTTGGCCTGGGTACTACTGATGATATTGCTGAGGACCCAAAGCAGTAAAAAGATCGGCTCCACATAGAGATAGAGGCAGGTTAGTAGGCCATTGTAGTCCGCAGTTGCCCACGGTATAGGGTCCTTTGGTCACTTCCCATTCTACCCACTTTCTATGATCAGGACAGAATTCTCAGGCTGATCTTTATCTCCTGGCATATCAATTATGCGATTTTATTCAGCTTAGAAAGAGCTGTAGGAGACAAATGAATATCAGAGATCGTTTTTACCCCTATTATTCCTTCTATTTTATTTATATTATACAATTAGAACATAATTATCAAGAAACATTAGTTAAATCCTAGTAACATGTTAGCCTTATATAGGTGTATAACAAAATAGTCATGGTAATAAAGGAGAAGGGTATTGCGTCTAGTAAGGCAATGTTAAAAGGTCAGTGTGTTTGTGTTATGTTATTCTTATCACTGCATGGCCGGATATTAGTCACACCCACAGCTGTTCTTGTGACGTCATCATTGTTGTCATAGTTGTTTAGACAGGATGGCTCGGCAATGATTCAACTTAGCTTTATATATATATATATATATATATATATATATATATATATATATATATATATATTAACGATAAACATTCATAATAATAAGCTTACCCATTAATTGCGTTGAAAATGCCTCGGTAATATTCTTCCGGTTTGTTAATCCTGAAAGCATAATAAGGAAATTAAGAATTGAAATGCCATTTTTATATTATATATATATTCAATTTAGGAGGAAATACTTGCTAAGATGAAGGACAAAATTAAATGCTAATTTAGTTCACTATGCTGTAGAGTGTAGAGTAACTGAAACACTTTACTGCAAAAGAAGAGAGCAAGATGGATCAAATATTGATAAAAGCTGATAGGATCATATATACTTTAATTAATTTCATTGGGGGTCTGGTGGTGAGATTAATAAAAATAATACTCATAATCATATCATCTCAATAACAAGACACAAATAAAGACCGAGTTTAACCCCCTGCCACACCGACATACATGATAGGGACGACTCTGGCGCCAGCACTCTCACTGAACTTGACATAGTTGGCCGGAATATAGGAAGTGTAGCGCCCTCCTCTGATCCTGTTGGTTGTCTGTGATGTCTCCTGGGCTAGGATTCCTTCAGGGATATATATATATATATATATATATATATATATATATATATATTTTCTTTAATACATACGAGGTTGAAAGAAATGGCAATTTCTGCGTTGGAAATTTTAGTATTCAAAGTTTCCAGGTCTCTGATGAGTTTTCGCTGGGTGGCAGGAAGTAGATGAAGGAGATGAGCAAAATTCATGGTGGTACAGGGTTACATAAATGTACATGATGATACAGGATATACGACACGTTTCACTGGACAACCAGCATTATCAAGTAAGGGTAGAATGATATACTGGATACTGGATACTGGTGAGGAAGAGTCCCCATAGTTGAGAAAGTAGAGGTTGAAGTTCAAGGTGAAGTGATGAAAGGTGTAGAGTTGGAGAGGTAAAAATTAGGTGGGCTGACCACCTTGCTATTGTTGTTCATCTTTGGAGTCTTGGTTGTGGAGCAGTTTCGACTTGTCGAGCTTGATTTTCTTTCTTTGTGCCTTCAGATCATTCACGCTGGGCTGGATGGGAGGCTCAAAGGTAGTTTTCGGAGTTTTCGGAGACCATGAACTGGGAATCGGTGACGTTGGCCATTGGTCTTGTCTTTGGTGCACAGTTGTTGAAGGAGTTGAAGGAGAGGCGTTCTTGTAGGTCCATGAACTGGGAATCGGTGACGTTGGCCATTGGTGTTGTCTTTGGGGTCCTTGGTCTGGTCTTTGATGCACAGTTGTTGAAGGAGTTGAAGGAGAGGCGTTCTTGTAGGTCCATGAACTGGGAATCGGTGACGTTGGCCATTGGTGTTGTCTTTGGGGTCCTTGGTCTGATCTTTGGTGCACAGTTGTTGTTGGTGTAGATGGTGGTGCCTTCTCCTTGGTTGGTGTTGAAGCGGTAGATGGTGTAGAGGAGTGCCCCATTTTGCTCCTGCTTAGACAAAGAGGTCTTGGCAGAAGCAGCTGTTGTTTTGGGGCACTCCTCGGCTTCTGTGGTGGAGCTGGGTCTTCTTGGGTGTTGGAGGGCTTCTTCCTCTTGGTGTTTGATGGGGTTGCAGAGAAAGCCTCCTGAGGAATGATGATTGTCGGCAGGTTGTTGGAACTCAGCAGATAGGGGATCAGCTTGCAGATTCTAAGCTCATCCAAACCAGCGATGGCCATAGCTGTTTGAACGCAGGCATAGATCTTTGCCCTTAGAACTGCTTCCCCCTCTGCTGTAGTTGTTGTTTTCGCCTTTGGTGGATGATTCCGGGGGGAGAATGAGGAGCCCTTGACTGGGGCTCCTTCAGGGCCTTTGATGTTAATGGCCTCAGGTCCTCTCCTCCCGGAATAGATGGTGAATTCCACTGCTTCACCATTCCTCAGCGAGGCTCTCGTGCTGCTTTTGTTGTTGTTGCTGATATTAGAATGGTGACAAAAAAGTTCCTCATTGTTGGTCATAGTAATGAAGCCAAAGCCTGCCTTGTGGTTGAATCACTTGACCATACCACTGGCTGTGGTAGTGCTGGTGGCCATGGTAGTGGTGGTCAAGAGCGAGTTGAGAGGCAGGAGTTGTTAGCAGCAGTGAGCAGTGAGCAGTGAAGTCCCATGATATATGTGTTTCTCTAACTCGTTGCGTGTGAGGTGGGGGTGGTTGGGGGTGAGATAGTGCAACGAGTTAGAGAAACACACCGCCATACTCGATAAAGAAAGTGACCCAAGGAGATTACCTATACTCGAAGCGTTATATATCCAAGCCTTACATCCTAACATTAACAACCAAACTCTAGACCTTCAGATCCTTCCTTCTGCCAAAAGGCACTGCCCTACAGGACCTAACGCCCCTCCTCGCCCCCCGATGCCCTTGACGCAGCCCCCTGCGCTACCTCCTTCAGCTTCGTCTTCTGCCGGCGCCACACGGACCACACAACTTAGGCCACGCCCCTCGACACGCAGCCAATCAGCTTTGACCCCGCCACCCGACCAACACCATCCCGCATCCAGTGCACCTGTGTGAAGCGGTTCCCCCTTTTGCACTCCTAGAATACCCCTCCACCAATAGGAGACTTTTGCCCCCTGATTTTCGCCTCCTCTGATCCTCCACCCTCTATTATATACCCTTCCTGTTTACCTTTTATATCATTCTACCCTTACTTGATAATGCTGGTTGTCCAGTGAAACGCGTCGTATATCCTGTATCATCATGTACATTTATGTAACCCTGTACCACCATGAATTTTGCTCATCTCATTCATCTACTTCCTGCCACCCAGCGAAAACTCATCAGAGACCTGGAAACTTTGAATAATAAAATTTCCAACGCAGAAATTGCCATTTCTTTCAACCTCGTATGTATTAAAGAAGAAAAAAAAATATATATATATATATATATTTATTTTATTTATTTTTTATGAATAGCCAAGTAAGTTATTTTGCTCCAATATGAATGCTGAGCTGTGACGAAAGTTAAGTAACGGAATAAGGTACTCAATATTATAAAGCCATATATAATCTAGGTTACGTATGGTATTATTATATAATTGTCTTTATCAACAAATCATTTGGTAGAGGGAAGATAAATCTTCGCTTTATTATAGTGAATATAATATGCAATGTATTATATAGATACTACTACTTAAGAGAAAACCTTACCACAAATTACGTGATTGAACTACGAAACCTAAAATATATATTGACCTTCACAATTAGAAAACATTAATTGGAACAATTGCATATAAAGTAGCTACAATGACTTATATCCATTAAAATACCTAACCATAATCTGTTATATAAGAATATAATAATTGTAGGTTTCAACTGACAGACATTATACCAGCCAACATAATCTCCCATTCTAGTCAATGAAAAATCAAGATGCTCTGGTATTTAAAAACAAATAAATGCACCATGTTATTAACAATACATTGTAGAGGCATAGTGAAATGATGAATTAATGTTCATGTTTATTACTAACCTATGACAGGATGGAGGTTTATTTCTGTCCCATTTTGTAAGGTTCCAGACGATGAAGCCAGCTCTGTCTGTGTCTGTTCAGTGGCACCAGATACCACCAGCCGCAAAAACAAGCTGGCCAAAAATAATACGTTCATTCTTGCTAAGTGTCCTGAAACTAAAGGAAAGCAATACAGACAACTGTGTTTCTTTGGCCGTATGTGTGCGACCTAAATAATGAGACACGCATGTGTATATATACAGTATATACAGCATATATATATATATATATATATATATATATATATATATATATATATATATATATATATATATATATATATATATATATATATTATATGATTTGACTGGTTTTCACAGAATGCAGCATCCAAATTTTATTCAATGCTTTTCATGGATTTCAGAGATAATGGCATGTTAAATTTTACAGTCTACTGTAAATTCATTAACCCCCAGTTGGGGTCATCCTATCATAATTATGTCTCGTGCGTGTGTGTGTGTGTGTGTGTATGTATATATGTGTGTGTGTGTGTGCATGTATGTATGTGTGTACTTACTCTAGTTGTACTTACTCTAGTTGTATTGCGGGAGTGAGCATGCTCGTTATTTCCCGCCTCCTATATGTGTAGGTGTTATATGTATCGTTGGAATGGCTTTGGATGTGTGTGTAGTCTGTATTTTTAGCCAATTGGCGACATCGGAAACGAAGGCTTAGGGTGGATCTGTATGGTACCATTCTCACTATAGACGGTACCATCTCGCCCGAAGGCTTAGGTAGCCATCAGCTTAGGTGAACCATATGATACCCATCTCGCCTTGTACCATTTTTGCCAACCCCAGAGGGGACGTCACAACGTCGTCCACTTATTCCAGGTACCTATTTACAGCTAGGTGAACTGAGGCTAACACATGAAAGGAGACAAGCCCAATTTGTCTCCGCCCGGCCGGGGATTGAACCCCCGACCCCTCGTGTGTGAGACGAGAGCTCTACCTACTAGGCTACGGGCTGTGAGTGTGTATGTGTGTGTGTGAAGTTTCACATTCGTTATCGTGAAGATGGACCAAATACTTTAAGTGGTCATTTGGTGAAATTTTTATTTTGGAGAGAGAGAGGGGGGGGGGGGGGTCATTTAAAGTTTGGCTAAAAAAAACAATACTCGATTAATTCTGGTACCAACTAAGGGTAGGCTACTGACGTATTTAAAACCGTCTATTAGTTTGTTCAAAGATCCTTATTACAAACAGACAGCGACGATCACAACGATAACTAGAGTGGAACTCAGGAGAGCTCGTACCTCCCTCTTCGTTGGCGGAGGCATACACTCTACCGATCGAATCCAAAATGGAATAACTTCTTCCTCTCGCTACTATGATAATCAATGTTCCTCAGAGCTTTCCCAGTATATACCACCTCCTCTATGTAGGGTACATAGTACCCGTCTTGCAACACAACCCCACCCCTACTCTGTGCAACTCTCCAACCCAAGAGTGAAACGTTATTCTCAGTCTTTCTTCTATTCAACTGCAGAGCTCTTGAACTCTCTCTCAGAATCAGTCTTTCCCTCTTCCTATGACTTAAATACCTTCAAACTCTGTGTGTCCAGGCATTTTGGCTCGAACGTCCCTTGATTTTGGCCCTGTCATTCTTTCAACTCTGGGGGAGGCACTCAATACAGACAGTTCTGCCTTTTGTCTCCCTCACTCACATAGAAAAAAAACTAAACTAAGCACACCAGATATAATGAATGCACATAACTTAATATAATCTAAACACACCCGAGATCATTAATACACATAAACTGAATATATACTAAACACTCCAGAGATAATTAATGCACATAACTTAATATAAACTAAACACACCCAAGACGATTAATACACATGAACTGAATATAAACTAAACACACCCAAGATATTCAATACACATAAACTGAATATAAACTAAACACACCCAGGATATTCAATACACATGAACTGAATATAATATAAACACACCCAAGATATTCAATACACATAAACTGAATATAAACTAAACACACCCAAGATATTCAATACACATAAACTGAATATAATATAAACACACCCAAGATATTCAATACACATGAACTGAATATAATATAAACACACCCAAGATATTCAATACACATAAACTGAATATAAACTAAACACACCCAAGATATTCAATACACATAAACTGAATATAAACTAAACACACCCAAGATATTCAATACACATAAACTGAATATAATATAAACACACCCAAGATATTCAATACACATAAACTGAATATAAACTAAACACACCCAAGATATTCAATACACATAAACTGAATATAATATAAACACATCCAAGATATTCAATACACATGAACTGAATATAATATAAACACACCCAAGATATTCAATACACATAAACTGAATATAAACTAAACACACCCAAGAAATTCAATACACATAAACTGAATATAAACTAAACACACCCAAGATATTCAATACACATAAACTGAATATAATATAAACACACCCAAGATATTCAATACACATAAACTGAATATAATATAAACACACCCAAGATATTCAATTCACATAAACTGAATATAATATAAACACACCCAAGATATTCAATACACATAAACTGAATATAAACTAAACACACCCAAGATATTCAATACACATAAACTGAATATAATATAAACACACCCAAGATATTCAATACACATGAACTGAATATAAACTAAACACACCCAAGATATTCAATACACATAAACTGAATATAAACTAAACACACCCGAGATAATTAATACACATCAACTGAATATAAACTAAACACACCAGAGATCATTAATACACATAAACTGAATATAAACTATTACACACCTGAGACAATTAATACACATAAACTGAATATAATCTAAGCACACCCAAGATAATGAATACACATAACTGAATATAATCTAAGGAGACCCGAGATAATGAATACACATAACTGAATTATAATCTAAGGAGACCCAAGGTCATTGATACACATAACTGAATATAATCTAAGGAGACCCGAAATCATTAATACACATAACTGAATATAATCTAAGGAGACCCGAGATCATTAATACACATAACTGAATATAATCTAAGGAGACCCAAGATCATTAATACACATAACTGAATATAATCTAAGGAGACCCGAAATCATTAATACACATAACTGAATATAATCTAAGGAGACCCGAGATCATTAATACACATAACTGAATATAATCTAAGGAGACCCGAGATAATGAATACACATAACTGAATATAATCTAAGGAGACCCAAGATCATTAATACACATAACTGAATATAATCTAAGGAGACCCGAAATCATTAATACACATAACTGAATATAATCTAAGGAGACCCGAGATCATTAATACACATAACTGAATATAATCTAAGGAGACCCGAGATTATTAATACACATAACTGAATATAATCTAAGGAGACCCGAGATAATGAATACACATAACTGAATATAATCTAAGGAGACCCGAGATCATTAATACACATAACTGAATACAATCTAAGGAGACCCGAAATCATTAATACACATAACTGAATATAATCTAAGGAGACCCGAGATCATTAATACACATAACTGAATATAATCTAAGGAGACCCGAGATCATTAATACACCTAACTGAATATTATCTAAGGAGACCCGAGATCATTAATACACATAACTGAATATAATCTAAGGAGACCCAAGATCATTAATACACATAACTGAATATAATCTAAGGAGACCCGAAATCATTAATACACATAACTGAATATAATCTAAGGAGACCCGAGATCATTAATACACATAACTGAATATAATCTAAGGAGACCCGAGATAATGAATACACATAACTGAATATAATCTAAGGAGACCCAAGATCATTAATACACATAACTGAATATAATCTAAGGAGACCCGAAATCATTAATACACATAACTGAATATAATCTAAGGAGACCCGAGATCATTAATACACATAACTGAATATAATCTAAGGAGACCCGAGATTATTAATACACATAACTGAATATAATCTAAGGAGACCCGAGATAATGAATACACATAACTGAATATAATCTAAGGAGACCCGAGATCATTAATACACATAACTGAATACAATCTAAGGAGACCCGAAATCATTAATACACATAACTGAATATAATCTAAGGAGACCCGAGATCATTAATACACATAACTGAATATAATCTAAGGAGACCCGAGATCATTAATACACCTAACTGAATATTATCTAAGGAGACCCGAGATCATTAATACACATAACTGAATATAATCTAAGGAGACCCGAGATCATTAATACACATAACTGAATATAATCTAAGGAGACCCGAGATCATTAATACACATAACTGAATATAATCTAAGGAGACCCGAGATCATTAATACACATAACTGAATATAATCTAAGGAGACCCGAGATCATTAATACACATAACTGAATATAATCTAAGGAGACCCGAGATCATTAATACACATAACTGAATATAATCTAAGGAGACCCGAGATAATGAATACACATAACTGAATATAATCTAAGGAGACCCGAGATCATTAATACACATAACTGAATATAAGCTAAACACACCCGAGATGATTAATATGCATACACTGAACATACACTAAACCCACCCTTGATACAATGCCTGGACCAACGTGAGATATAAATAACGTACATTACAGAGCTCGGTGTTATGCGGTCCACCTGCGCACCACTACACTGCTACACTGATGATGGTGATGGGTACTGATAGGCCACACACTCTAATATCTCCAGTGGTTATCTGTATCATAAACGGTGGTGGTCTGTTTCGCTCCAACATTTTGAATTTGGTTTGGTTTTGATTTTGATTTGATTATTTGGTTTTGGTTTTGGTTTGATTTGAAGATGGTTTGCCCAATGTTTGGCGATAATAAGACGTATTGCCCATTCCTGTGTCGTTTTTCTATCTATCTATCTACTGTATATGCTCAGGCCCAATCCCCACTTTTCCTATTTTTATTTTTATTTTATATTTGTTATTCTATTTCATTATTTGTTTTCCTTTTCTCTTTGGGGTGGCCGACTCAAGACAGAGCAAGAACAGGGAAAACTCAAAAATAACACAAAACAACGAACAAACATATTCATATTTATATATCTTAGTGGGAGATAAAGAACTGGAATTCAGGATAAACCGGCCTTTGGCCAGGAATGTTTTTCTAAAACAAAATATATATATAGCTTGATGGAGACCTGGATTTTTTTTTTTTTTTTTTTTTTTTTTTTTTTTTTTTTTTAATGGGCGGGGATGCCACCGATATACCATTAAAGGGGAATGGGCGTAATTATTTGCTTTTTATGTATGTTTTATAATTATTTTAGTTTCCTCCCTATACCTCTATCAAGCATAAAAAAAAGCATCCGTCCACGATCCACCTCCAATATAAATTTGTACATTTTTCGATAAACATTTCCTGGCCAAGGGCCGGTTCTCTTTAAATTACAGTCTCGTTATCGCTCGCCAGGAAAAAATCGACGCCTGAATGGCACGAAAGGTCTTAGAATTGACAACGAAATGAGGCAAAGGGTGTTAAAACCGCCAAACTAATGGGCTAAACGTCTTAAAATCTCAAAACAATTGGGGCTAAACTCCAGGGAGAAGGGAGTCCAGAAAAACGACCCATCTGCCATTAAAAGGGTATATTATCACGGACACTTAATCATTTGCCCTCTCCCTACCCATAACTTTTGACAGTGTATCTCAATTAACCTCGGATTCCTACAGGACCTCCCTATGCTGGATAAAATAAATGATGATAAAGAAGTGTCCTTTTATTGAATGGGTTTGAACTAGTGTACTATAATGGGTTTGAACTAGTGTACTATAATGGGTTTGAACTAGTGTACTATAATGGGTTTGAACTAGTGTACTATAATGGGTTTGAACTAGTGTACTATAATGGGTTTGAACTAGTGTACTATAATGGGTTTGAACTAGTGTACTATAATGGGTTTGAACTAGTGTACTATAATGGGTTTGAACTAGTGTACTATAATGGGTTTGAACTAGTGTACTATAATGGGTTTGAACTAGTGTACTATAATGGGTTTGAACTAGTGTACTATAATGGGTTTGAACTAGTGTACTATAATGGGTTTGAACTAGTGTACTATAATGGGTTTGAACTAGTGTACTATAATGGGTTTGAACTAGTGTACTATAATGGGTTTGAACTAGTGTACTATAATGGGTTTGAACTAGTGTACTATAATGGGTTTGAACTAGTGTACTATAATGAATCTATATATTCTGCCCAACAAACATAGAAGACAAAAAATCGTCACCGTTAAGGGGAGATTTCCACTTGAGGGACTTTTTTCTTGACCCCTTTCTCCCTCATGTCTAGCCCCACTGCTTTTGAGATTTTAAGACGTTTGTCACATTAGTTTGGTGATTTTTAACCCTTTCACACACATATGACGCAGAGGTTGCCAGATTAGCAATAAGAAATAGAGTTCTCTCACTCTTATAATTACCTCTCCAAAATTAGTTTTCTGCCCACAGCTAACTCAAAGACAACTGCAGAGGTTGAAGTAACTAAACTAAAGGTTTCTAAATACCCCTGATGGTAACAAAGGTTTTAAAGTATCCCCAATAGGCTCAAAATCGCGTCATATGTCGGATAGGGTTAAGAATTTCCGCCCCATTCTGTCAATTTTAAGACCTTTCGTGCCATTTAGGTGTCGATTTTATCCTGGCGAGCGATAGCGAGCCTGTAATTTAAGAGTAATCGGCCTTCGGCCGGGACATTTTTCTACCGAAAAATGTACAAATTTATCTTGAAAGGGAGTCAAGGGGTGAAATTTTAAGATTGATGGAGGAGTAGGAAACAAACTAGAAACCTCCCCTTAATATGATTGCAAAGCATTGATAAGATTATGTTAAGTGTTTTGATAAGGACATGGTTACAGATGAAAAGAGCTCATCTAGAGTGGGTTGAGATAGATCCATAGACAAAACCAAATAATCTAACTGTATAACCACTTCAGTCAGACGATGATGTCCTTATTTGGTTATTGTTGCCGCCTAGTAACAGTATGCAGATTAGGAAGAACCTATTGGAATTAAAGGGATAAAGACAATCCTTTCAGCAAGTTCAACTCCAATAACACAAATATTAAGTGGGAAGAGGTAAACCAAAAAAATGGAGGAAATAGACTGGGAACAATTAATGAATAAACTGGGAACAATTAATGAATAACGTAACGCCGTCATAACGTCTAGTTCTAATGAATAACGTAACGCCGTCATAACGTCTAGTTCTAATGACGGATATTACGACCCAAGTCTGTAGCCACCACATACCCGACATACTAACATGATAGAGAAGCAAACAAGGAAGGGGGATGGTTCACTTGTTGGCCGACTTTTGCATGTATTCAGTATGTTTCATTATTTTTGCATGGATTCAGTATGTTTCATTATTTTTGCATGTATTCAGTATGTTTCATTATTTTTGCATGTATTCAGTATGTTTCATTATTTTTGCATGGATTCAGTATGTTTCATTATTTTTGCATGGATTCAGTATGTTTCATTATTTTTGCATGGATTCAGTATGTTTCATTATTTTTGCATGTATTCAGTATGTTTCATTATTTTTGCATGGATTCAGTATGTTTCATTATTTTTGCATGTATTCAGTATGTTTCATTATTTTTGCATGTATTCAGTATGTTTCATTATTTTTGCATGTATTCAGTATGTTTCATTATTTGTGCATGGATTCAGTATGTTTCATTATTTTTGCATATATTCAGTATGTTTCATTATTTTTGCATGGATTCAGTATGTTTCATTATTTTTGCATGTTTTCATTATGTTTCATTATTTTTGCATGTATTCATTATGTTTCATTATTTTTGCATGTATTCATTATGTTTCATTATTTTTGCATGTATTCATTATGTTTCATTATTTTTGCATGTATTCAGTATGTTTCATTATTTTTTCATGTTTTCATTATGGTTCATTATTTTTGCATGTATTCATTGTTTCATTATTTTTGCATGTTTTCATTGTTTCATTATTTTTGAATGTATTCATTATGTTTCATTATTTTTGCATGTATTCATTATGTTTCATTATTTTTGCATGTATTCATTATGTTTCATTATGTTTGCATGTTTTCATTATGTTTCATTATTTTTGCATGTTTTCATTGTTTCATTATATTTGCATGTATTCATTATTTTTCATTATTTGTGCATGTATTGATTATTTTTCATTATTTTTGCATGTATTCATTATTTTTCTAGTTTCCTCCCTAGACCTCCATCAAATTTAAAAAAACATCCATTAGATCCCCCTTCTAGATTAATTTGTACATTTTTCTGTAGAAAATTTTCCCGGCCGAAGGCCTGTTCTTCCAACATTACAGGCTCACTATTGTTCGCCAGGGAAAAAATCGACACCTAAATAGCACGAAAGGTCTAAATATTGACGAAGAAATGGGGTGAAAGGTCTTAAAATCGACTAACTAATGAGGCAAACATCTTAACATCTGAAAACTAATGGGGCTAAGCATGAGGGAGAAAGTGGTCCAGAAAACTGGCCAATCCCCCCTTAAAAGAAGACTGTACAAAAGAAGAAAGTTACTAACACATTGTTGCACAAACCCTAATTGACAGAGCCGACAAACCGTTATAATAGATAGGGAAATTGTGGAAATAGAACAAAAACAAAGATTTATTTATGAACTACAACAAGTGGAGAAGAGAGCTAAGTTATTGCCGATATCAATAAGTATTCCAAGCATTATTGTTTTCATATGCCAGGCGATAGTCTTGAACTTAATCAAATATCGGTCAGCTAAGTAGAGTGGATGGTTCATTCACCCTTAGTGGATGGTCAGGTCAGGTTAAGGTATTGAGGGATAAGCAAGGGGTGTTGGAGAGAAAGGAAGCTGTTTCATTCTCAGGGGACAACAAGGAAGCGAGCGAACTCTTACGTCTCCAATATCAAACGGCTTTCAGTAATCCTGACAGAACAAGAGACATCAGAGACGAACAATGTTTATTCATGGATAACCTCCCTACGGAAACCAGCCCAGATTCCTGGTATTGAATGTGTGTTAAAATACATACAGGACAAGAAGCTATTATCAATATGCCATCTCTCTCGGCACCAGGCACAGACTCACGGAATTTAATCTTAACCTCGCTTTTTTTTTTTCTCTCTGTCCCTCTCTATTTGGCTTGTATCCATTCGGCCCCATTCAGCCTACTGTTTTAAGACGTTTACCCCAATCCAAGTGTCAATATTTTCCTGGCGAGCGGTAGCGAGCCAGCATACATATATATTTATTTTACAGCAAGCTAAATTTGTACATTTTTCGATATAAAAATGTCTACGGCGAAGCCGGATTTCTCCATACAATGATGGCTCGCTATTGCTCGCCAGGAAGAAATCGACACCTGGATGGGGATAAACGCCTTAAAACAGTTGGCTGAATGGAGCCGAATGGATACAAGCCACAGAAAGAGAGAAAAGAAGAGAAAGAGAAAACAAGCATGAGGTGACCCCCCTTAATAAAGACATGTCAAGATAATCCCTGGCTATATACTGTGGAGGACTCAGCTCAGACACAGGAGAGATATATAATACCAGATAGGTTTATGACACACACTCTCCCTAATGCCCCCTTACATAGAAAGGAAGAAGAGAAGGACTACCCAAATGTATCGCCCGCTAGCTAGCCCTAACCATTAAGGGGTTATTAAGGGGAGATGGGCCGGGTTTTTTGTATCTATTAATTCAATTATTCCTGTATTTATTTGTTTCCTCGCTACACCTCCATCAAACTTTTAAAAATATCCACTAGATCCCCATTCTAGATTGATCTGGACATTTTATAATATCAGGCTCGCTTTCGCTCGCCAGGAAATAATCGACACCTAAATGGCACGAAAGGTCTTAAAATTGACAACGAATTGGGGTGAAAGGTGGTAAAATCGCCTAACTAATGGGCTGAACGTCTTAAAATGTCAAAACTAATGGGGAGAAGGGGTCCCATCTCCCCTTAACATTCTCGAGCGTGTCCTACGAGGCAAATTTTCATCAATTATGGAAGCAAACGAGCTACATAATACCAGGCATTATGGTTTTAGAGCTGGAACATTATGGCACTATTTAAGATTTCTCCATACAATGCTGGCTCGCTATCGCTCGCCAGGAAGAAATTGACACCTGGATGGGGATAAACGTCTTAAAACAGTTAGCTGAATGGGGCCGAATGGATACAATTCAGAGAAAGAGAGAAAAGTAGAGAAAGAAAATAAAAGTAAAAATATGGATGTCATATACACTGGTTTTTGCAAAGGCTAAGAGGTTAAGAGGTTGGATTCAAAGTACTTTTAGAACACTCAATGATTTGCTTATGATAACGCTCTTCAAATCCTTGGTGCTACCACGGTTAGAGTACTGTAACATATTATCATCCCCATACAAAGTAGGTGATCAAAATGATTTAGATTTTAGAGCGTGTATCAATGAATTTCAACTCACATAATTATAAACTCAGTCAAAATCTACACTATTTATGTTTTCTGAGAAGAGTAGAGTATAATTGAATAAACGACATAGTAATTCTTCATATGGCTAGATATATTGGGTGTGTTTAGAAACGGATGATGTGACTTGGTGTATTCGGAAGTAATATTTTTCTCAAAATTAATGAAAATTAAGACAATAAAAACATCATATCAGACAGTACCGTTCATACCTTAAGGCAAGCATAAACATCATATCAGACAGTACCGTTCATACAATAAGGCAAGCATAAACATCATATCAGACAGTACCGTTCATATAGTAAGGCAAGCATAAACATCATATCAGACAGTACCGTTCATACAATAAGGCAAGCATAAACATCATATCAGACAGTACCGTTCATACAATAAGGCAAGCATAAATTGAATCGTATTACTGACCCAGATAAAGCCACGGATGAATGATTATAAAGATCTATTATAAGGTGTGACAAACTAACCCTCATGTTCCTGTCTGTTGGGTAGTGGTGATGGTGAGGGATGTCCTGGGGTACTATATACTTCATCAAAGGGGGGGAGGGGGGGTGTTTAGTATCGGGGTGGTGGAGGTGGGTGGTGGGGATACATAGGGTGGTAGAGGTGGTGAGGGAGGTCATGGGGTAGTATATACTTTATCCGAGGGAGTGGTGGTGGGGTGGTGGAGGTGGGAGTAATGGTGGTGATGGAAAGGGTAGTTTGTATGGGGGGGGGGGGGGAGGCATGGGGGTGATGGGGAGGGTCCATGGGGTGGGGGGGGGGGGCTAGGCTACATGGGATGATGGGGGTAGGGTACATGGGGTTGTGGGGGTAGGGTACATGGGGTACATGTGGTGGTTGGGATAGGTAAATGGGATGGTGGAGGTGGGGTACATGCGGTGGTGGAGGTAGGCTACATGTGGTGGAGGAGGTAGTGGTAGTGGTGTAGGTGGTAGTGGTTGGGGAGGGAGTGGTAGTGGTTGGGGTGGTAATGGTGGGAGAGGGAGTTGTAGTAGCCTAGTGGGGATGGTAGTGATGGGGAAGGGAGTGGTATTGGTATTGGTGGGTGTGGTAATCAATTCAATTCAATTCAATGCAATTCCTTTATTTCATAATATAGGCTACATTGTATAACATATATTACATTGTACATGAGCAGTAAAGTTTCAATACAATAAACGTATATACAATAGATAACAGTGTGAGTGTGTTACTATTAAAGTATTTTTTGTTTACACAAATGTTTATACAGAAATAAATCGTATAGCGACCGCTAAACTTATTCTCCCTTAGGTGCCAAAAATATAAAATATAAATTATTAAAACAACAAATTAGTCGTAAATGCAAACTGCTAAAATTAGTACTAAATTCAAAATAGATAATAAATGATTATCCAATAGATTGAATAAAATGAGGGATAAATATAGAATTTTAGCCAAACACTAATATTAGTGACAATAATTATAATTACAAATTAAATTTTAGAATTTACTTAAAATATTAAAAATATAGTAAAACATAAGCCGTCTAAAATGAATAAAAGTAGATAAAATTATATTAAATTCTAAAAACTATAAATGATTAAGAGTCAGTGCATCACAGAAAATTGAATCTAGATTTTGATCACGCAATAGAAATAATAATACACACTTGCATTATAAAAGATATACAGGATAATGATGATCATATGAGCTAAACACCCTAATAAAAACAGAAACCCCGCCTGTTCTCGTGCCCTTGTACCCAGGTTATTCTGGATGTGAGATCATCTAAATCCTCGTCTAACACTTCAACATTATAGTTTTCTATAATGCTCCATTACATAATGCATTAAATAACCTTCTTTGAAATATGGCATATTGTGCCTAATAATGGGGTTATGAGATTTTAATACTCTCTTGCGGTATCAAAGCTACGCGATGATCCAGTAATAACTGATTACATCGAGCTGCCGTTATGTGATTACTGGCATAAGGAGGTACGTCACAAATGCGTTTCAAAGATTTACTAAAAGCAATTTTAAAAGTTTTAAAACAAAATGATTTAAAAGATATGTTATGACTCCATAGTGGAAGGCCGTAGTCTGGTAAGCAGTAAGAATTAAAAATAAATAAAAGAGCATCTTTATTTACAAATTTAAAATCTCTAAGAATGCTGTTAAAAGCCGAATAAAAATTATTTAGTCTAAAAGTGATGTCCTCCGTATCTCTAAAGTTATGGAGCAATTTATGACCAAAATATTTAAAATGCTTCACTACCTCCAGTGTGTCACCGTTCAGCTCAGCTCGATGCTTTGAGCAGGCTCAGAAATTGTTTGTGCTAAATAATCATACATTTTGATTTATCTCTATTTATCGTAAGTTGGTGGTCATCTATGCTAGTACAAAGTTTGCTGTAAAGAACATCCATGTCTGTAACCGATCCAGCCAACAGAACTAGATTCATCAGCGTAGCCCAGGATATTACATATCATATCTCCCATTGTGCAACCAGTTCTAGTTTTAATGAACTACTTCATTAAACATTTCATTTATATAAAAAATTAACAAAAAGGGTGAGAGAACTCCCCCCTGTCTAGCACCCTTCTCAATGTAACCGTAATCACTGCATGATGTCTGCCATTTTACATTTTTTTTTTTTTTTTTTTTTTTAGGTAATGCAGCACAATACAAATAAGGTCTACCGGTAGATCACTGTTAAAAATTTGTTTTGATAAAATAAAGGGATCAACTTGATCGAAGGCCTTGCTAAGATCTATATATGTTGCTAGTGCTGACTTCTTGCAGTTAGTATACTTTTTCATTATATCTTTGAGGATAAAACAAGCATCAGTAGTTGAGGATCCAGCTTTAAAACCTAGATGTCTAAAATTTAAATGTATTTTTTCTGTTACAATGTCTAGAATATATAATTCGAAGACTTTCAAGAGACACGAGGACTGCATTACGGGTCGATAATTGGAAGATTCTGTAATGTTTTTCTTGGTGTTTTTAAGCATTGAAGTGATAGTACCTGCAGTTCCCAGGGAGATAACAATGCATAAAACAAGTATTTAAACAATTAGCAAGATTTTCTAAAATGTTTCTGATGAGTTTCTTAACAAACATTGTGTGGATGTGGTCATGGCCTTGACCAGAGTTAAAGCGCAGAATGTACTTCCTTAGTGTATTGCTGGATATTATTAGGTTCATTTATTTACCCTGAGGCCATATTCGTTTAAGGTGATCACATAACTCTGTTTTTGCTTCAGGACTGTTTACCGGTTGGCTAAGAAGAAATTGTTTATAAAATATTTGTGTGATATCCGAATCGCCACTCTGACCATCAATTACATTGGATGACTTATTTAATCCCCTCTTTTTCATTACATCATTCCAAAAGTGGTGGGGGATGGAGTGGTAGTGGTGGGGGTGGTAGTTGTAGTGATGGGGAAGGGAGTGGTATTGGTGGGTGTTGTAGTGGTTGGGGAGGGAGTGGTAGTGGTGGGTAATAGAGTGGTAGTGGTGGGTGTTGTAGTGGTAGTGGTAGTGATGGTTGCTGTAGTGGTAGTGGTAGTGGTGGGGAAGGGAGTGGTAGTGGTGGGTGTTGTAGTGGCAGTGGTGGAGGTGGTAGTGGTGGGGAAGGGGGATGCAGTAGTGCTAGTGGTGAGGTTGGGAGTAGCTATGGTGGAGTTGGAACTGGTTATGGGGAAGAAGGGAGTGGTAGTGGTAATGGTGGGGGAGGAAATTTTAGTGGTAGGGGTGGTAGTGATAATGGTGGGAATGGGAGTGGTATTGATAGGGGAGTGAGCAAGGTAGGGGACATAGGGATGGTGGGGGTGGGGTGGTAGTTAGCATTGGGATGGCAGGGGATGGTAGTGGTAGGGGTGGGGTGGTATTTAGCATAGGGATGGCAGGGGTGGGGTAGGTGGAGTGGTAGTGTTGGTCAAGGGGTAGGGGGAAACGTTCCCATTTGGCACCTCTCAACTCTATTCTCAGGCAGAGACCCTCTAATGTACAGAGACTGAATTGCTGCCGACATATAGTGCCTGTCTCTTATTAAAAGTGAATTATATATAGGTCATTATATCAAAGTAGGCAGCATTAAAATTTAACAATGATGGTATGGCCTGCAGGAGTTATGTTTGCATTATTATGATAACGCCCTTATCAATCTATTATTATCGAGTCCCTGTCAGTGGCGTCTTGGAGCGATGTGAGGTGTCTGTACCCTATAGTATATAAATATTAAATGAGTGTGTGTGGAGGCAGTGTGGTGGTGGGCGTGGGCGTGAGAGCAGTGGGTGCGCCGGGTTCTCCCTACAGTAACGTACACTACATACCTTCCTGGTGAGTGGTAAGCCAAAGGACGCAGAGGTAACAACAACAAACGTGATCTCTTGTCTGTAGGTTAGCGGGACGGACCGTGGGAATTATGTCACTTGCCAGTATTATTAAAAAAGGACGCTAAAGCTGTATGTATAGCTGTTTTTAGTCGAAAAAGAAACCAACTGATGTTCATAATTAACTTGTATTTGTTTCATACATGTCATCATAGGATCATTTTACCTATCATTAATCCTATTATTACAGTGGGTTATTTTCATTTTATACTGACTAAAAATTGGGAGGATGTTTGGAATAAAAGAGGCAAAAATATATCGATTAACTATCCAACTCCCACAAGTTCTTCCTAAATTTAATCTAATCATCTAATAATGCATGCAAACATACATGCATACATACACTGTAAAGATTGAGTGATACATACGTGGAACGGTTTCAGTTTCATGTCCTAATGGCAGCATTCCAGGCAACTATCTTCTGGGCTGGCACATTTGTCAAAATTTTACATTTGAGAATTGATCGTACTACTTGACCCCACCTCATATTATGTCTGTTGGCAATCTGCCTGAGGTTGCAGAAAATTTTAATATCTATCAGCAACGCAATAACTGCGATTTGATAGGTTAGTTCCTATCGATCGAATCCTATATATTGCCAACACATGCACAGGGGTGAGTACCGTACCAAGTCCTGTCTAGGAGTGTTGATCAAACTCCTTTCCCATGCTTTGCTTCACAAGGACATAAACAGGAGTACCTGTGGTATAACAGCAATTGTGGCGGTTGCGTTTACATGGTAAATTGGATCGAGTCGCTCATATTTATTATACGTTCTCGTCGACTACTGTATGTCGTGTTTGCCCTGCCCAAGGGCAATTAATCCTGACTGACCAGTACGAGCCAAAATACTATTGTCATGCGTGTTAGGCCAAGCATCAACTTCTCCTTCTCCAGCTCCCTTCTTCACTCCATACTACTTCCACTGCCCCCTCCTTGGTTCGAAGTAATAGTGTAATCAAATGTATTACATGCCTCAACATTATTACGTTCTTGTCGTCGTCGTGTAGGTGTGCCCCTCCAAGCAGCTCTCATCATGTTCACAGAATTGCATTTCTTCTCCTAATTTTGGTCATGCATCCTCTCCACATGTCCAAACCAACCAAACAAAACTAAATTAAGAATAGCCTCATGGTCAACTGAAAGGGGTGTTTGCAACTCCCAATATATTGTTCAGGGTAGCCTACAGTATATGTTCCCAGACAATGTGGTGCAGGTCAGGGAGGGTGTGTATGTACCCGGGATATGTCTACAACACACACACACACACACACACACACACATACACACACACACACATACACACACACACACTCCACAACCACCACCACCACCACCCCCACCCCCACCACCGCCACTAACAAACACACACACACACACAAACACACACTGTGACGCCTACCAGCGTTGGCAGAATCTCCTCCCGGTAGCCACTAGCGCTCGCCAGGGCAGTGAAATGGGCTACAGTTATCAGAGAATGTTGTTTTTTCTTTCATAGTGTTCGTGTTGTTACAGACAGTCCCATGGTGGTCTTTATTTTTGTCTGTGACAACGGGAAGCATTTTATATGATGAGTAGAACATAAGATGCATTGTAGTGAAGTTGAGAGAGAGAGAGAGAGCGAGCGAGCGGCGTGGGGGCAGTGAGTGTTGATTTCCTCCTCCCTCCCGGAGGAGTTGCTCGCCCGCGTGGTCTTTCTCTCGTTTGTGATTGGCTGGTGGTTCCTGGCGCCTTCTGGAGGTCTGCTGCCTTGTGACGTATCGGCCTGTGATTGGCCGACCACCATGCCTTTGTGTGATCCTGAGGGTCCCGAGGAGCTACCTTCCTCAGAGCTTGCCTAACCAGCATTCCCTTCACACCTCCCTTGCCACCTGTCCCTGACTTCTACCTATAGAACACTTTCTCTCTCTCTCTACTTCTTACCTCTTATGCTTCTAATCTATTTAATATCATAACTCCCCTTTGGTTCTGCACGATTTCATATATTGGCCATCGTATTATATGCTGAAGCTCTCAGATATTTCATGCTTAGTTAGACATTTTGGAGGGGTTAACATTTTGTCTGTAGAGGTTCGACACACTCGCGGTGTCTCCCTACCTATTTCTTGGTTGTCTGCTGGGCTATTTAATGCTAGACTGGGGTGAGGCTATTGATGTTGTGATTTCCGATGTGTACCAGGTTTTGTTGAACTTGTACAATCGCAACGGATACGTGGGAAGCCTAGGTTGTCTTTCTGACTGTGTACCTTGTGAGTTTAGCACTGTGATGCGAGTGAGGGCTTTTGCTTCTGCCACCCAACACTGTGCTAACTCGTTTTTGCTTTGACTTGAAGAGGGTCGCCAGGAGAGAACCAGATACTAGCGATCTGGATCTCTTAGCACCCCGTCATTTAACGTAATTTGGCCGTACAGTCTTAAGGACCTCGCTAGGCTACGAGCCGCTTGCTCAGCCATTGTTTCCTAGCCTACGACACCCCAGCTAGACTTTATTCGCCTAGCAGACACCCGATTAGGATTATAAACTCTTATGTTATGTATGCAGCATTTTTATTCACGTTGATTGTAAGCCTTGGTTGTTGTTGAGTTGCACAACCTGAGCAGGCTTTTGCATTGCCTGAGGAAGTACTTCTTTTGTTGTTGGAGATAATACTATTGCACATTTATCGTTATTCCCGTGCCAGTTAACACTGTATGTCCCTACACTTGTCATATCTTGTTCCTGCTGTATATAACAGTTCAAAATCCGATTCGATCTTAAGCAGCATCAGACTTTCTTCAGAAGATTCCTGTTCGATGCTTTAGGACTTTCATTCACTTTCTATAATATAGGAGTGACAGTTTATTATTGTTTAGAGTAACTTTAATTATACCTTCTTCTTGTTTGCATTAAATCATTCCAGTGATTTAATTAAGCTCTCTATCTTTTTTCTTGTATACATTATTTACGTAATTGTATGTTGTTGTGATCAGGCTGTATCAGAGATCATCAGGCTGTAGTAGTAGTGCATTTATACCGAGTTAGAGGATACCCCGCTATCGCAGATTTAACTCTGGAGGGTATAGGTGTTTTTGTGCGCCGGCATTATAAGTTCGAGGGTTGGATCTAGTGTTACCGTTGTGGCTGTGTGCCTTTCTAGTCCAATGATTAAGAGCCCTTGTTTTATACGAGTCCCGGTCGTAACAACACACACACTAATATTACTAAACATATGCTAATAGTTGCATGCATAATTACAGAAATAATTTAATATTGATATACCTGAAAATGTGTACTGTACATTATCAACGATTTCCGGATGATATAAACAGTCAAATGTAATAGATATACACTAATTAAAATCAGATTTTGGAATAACTACTACGAGTGGAAATACTTGACTGATTAAACTGCTGTATTTAACTTGTTAGTTTTGTCTTCTGTTGTTTATACTGCCAGGTGTTGAGTGTGGTTATATAGCCTGCTGAAAGATTAGAGAGAAATACAAACTATTTGGCAATGGTGGCTTGCTCCGGTTATAACCTACAGTGGAGTCATGCTCAAATCATGCAGTGTGATTAGACTACACATTTTGTATTATTTATATTCTGGCTATCAATGGGATGAAACTGTGAGAGTCAAAAGGTTAAAGGAATTTTATATTTATTTATTTATCTATTTGTTCTATGTATGAGAGCATTGATAAATAATGTAGTTTAGTTTATTAAATTTAGGAAATACCTCAAAGGTTCAAAGTAATCAAATCCATATTAGCTGATCATACTGTATGTACCGGGTATGTTGCCCAGGATGTTGCACTCCAGTATACTGCATCGGGTGAAAGTGTTGGGGGGAGGTGTCAGGACGTAAGGTGCTGGGGGGAGGTGTCAGGACGTAAGGTGCTGGGGGGAGGTGTCAGGACGTAAGGTGCTGGGGGGAGGTGTCAGGACGTAAGGTGCTGGGGGGAGGTGTCAGGACGTAAGGTGCTGGGGGGAGGTGTCAGGACGTAAGGTGCTGGGGGGAGGTGTCAGGACGTAAGGTGTGGAAGGTAACTGTATCGCTCTTAATTCCGGTGGTCCGGTTACAAGGTTGTCACTTTGGATTCATTCCCAACAAAGATAAAATTACGCCAGCGACTGAATACATTAAGATAACAACCACTTTCCTACATAATTGAGCTCACCAAGATGGCTACAAATACCCTTGTCAATGACATGAGGGAGGAGTGACGGAGATGGCTCATGCAAACCACCAAGCAAGATTACCCTACACCTTCTTTAGTTTATTCCACTTGTCAATAGACGAATGATCTAGTTTAAAAAAGAGCTGTGGGAGTCAAAAGGTTACAGGAACTAGGATTTACTCCTTTTCAAAACAAATAAATTTGTGTAGTGTTACCTACAATAAAACATTATTGATGCCGCCGTTTTGGAATATATTTAGCTAATAAACCCTCTCCTACTGAACTAACCTAACCAAAAGACCCTCAATACCCTTGTCAATGGCGTGAAGGAGGAATGGTGGAGGCATGTTATGAAAGCAGGATTATACCATACACTTTTCCTTAGCTTGTTGTAGTTTAGTTATAAATAGACACATTATCTAATTCAAGATGTAACCGGAATTCAAAAGGCTACAGGAGTTAGGATTTAATCCGTTTATTGACTGGGGTTACTTCCAAGCCAAATAGAATGTTCTAGTGCTACCGAGAATAAAACGAAAGTGACGCCTTCGTATTGAAGAACACAACGCTAACAATGACACTCCTACAGAACAGCTCACCAAGATGGCCGCAGACACCCTCGCCAGTGACGTGAAGGAGGAATGTCGGCAGAGACTCACACAGACCACCACACTATCGGCCACACACAGGCAGACCAAGGAAGGCATACACTGCACATCCAGGAAGGAACTCACCCATCTGGACCGATCAACTCTTCTACACGGCAAGTTGGTGACGCCAGAACCTCCGGAGCAAGTCACAATGTGAATTATGTAGATTAGTTTTAGAAACATTTTAGTCTGTTAATCCAAATATATCGTGTGTTCCTATTTACATTCCAGGATGATAATTTTAAAATTTAACTTGCGTTAAGTACCAAACAGCAAGTGCTAGTAAAATTTGGTGGTCTTTTTATGTGTTTATTATGCAAATTCCTTAAAAATTCAAATATCTTACGAAAATAATCACAATAGCGCAGAGAAAACTTTATAATAGATCTACGAATTGCTTAATCACTATGTACAGTTGCTGAACATCTGCAGTTGTGTTTTGTTTTGTGTTTTTAGTACCTATCTATTACCAGACGTTTTGATCCCCCAGAGAGTGGCCATGAATTAATCGCCTCCATAACGGTGTACCACTATAATATTAATAAAATCAACTTCTGTTAGCATTGCATTGCCAAACCACACACAATCAATAAAGGCGAAATAGCGTGGTCAGTGTTGGCACACTTCTCACAACACTGTCACATTATACCCACTACATCACAGATAATGCTATAGGATATGTGGGAGTTGAATGATATCGATGCCAGTGAAAGCGTACCATTTATATTCTTGCTTTGTTTGTATTTTTACACAAGCGTATATATATATATATATATATATATATATATATATATATATATATATATATATATATATATATATATATATATATACTGTATATATATATATATACATATAATAATAATAATAATAATAATAATAATTTGATCTAATAATACCAGGCGCCAAGCTAATATTGAGCGTTAATTCAGGCGCTGAGTTGTTATAGAGCATTAATCAGAGAATCCCCATTTTAACAGAGACAGTGGCGGGGGTGGCCGAGTGGTAGAGTACTGGCAGCTGCTGACTCTGCCTCACCCTAAAGCCAAGAACCAGGAACTAGGGAGCGAGGGGAGGCTGGACGGGAGTAAGGCAGGTGGTGGTGAGGTGAGACGAGGGCGAGGCTGGGTCATAGCGGGAGAGGCAGGAAGGGGAAAGTCGACCCTAGCCTGGGATATAGCGAACTCGTGGTGCAAGGAGGAACTGCAGGAATTTGAGGTGAGCTTTAGTATGTTGTGTCATCATCATCATCATCGTTTTAGAAGTACAGTATTCCGTATAAAACGGAATTTGAAGGTAAATGCGGGGAAGAACAAGGTTGTGGTCTTCGAAAAGGGTGAAGCCACAGAGTGTGAGGTGAAGTTGAACGGTCAGGCTATGGAGATTGTCAGCTCATTTATGTATCTGGACAGTGTGCTGAGTAAAGATGGGAGTATGGATGAAGAAGTGCGGGAGAGGGTGAAACGGGAAAAGGGTTGTTGGAACGCTGAAAGCAGTAACAAGAAATAGGGTGGTCAGTATGGTATTGAAGAAGTCCTTGCATGACAGTGTGGTAATCCCGACACTGACTTACGGAAGCGAAGCATGGACGTTGGTGGAGAAACTCAGACCAAGAGTGAGAGGGGTGGAAATGAATTACTTGAGAAGTGCATGCGGAGTTACACGGTGCTGGTTGGGAGGAGGGGCTTCAACTGACTCGGGACAGAGGTGCATGGGGGCGTTTCGTTCGTGGCCACCCCTTCGGTGATCACGGCGTCAGGCAATAGATAGATATATCCGTATTTGAGGTATGCTTGAGCTTGAGAGACAGCCTTGAGTATGTTGTGCACTATCATTATAAAGTTTTATTTGTTAAGTGGTCATGATTTCACCCATACGATGATGTTCCCGATCGGTCAGGTCGTGTGGCGACTACAAATACTGGCTTTAGTGCAACGTATCCTTGTATGTATTTTAAAATAAGGGTCTACAATGGCGTGATAATTAATGAAAATTATATCCTCATTCTCTATGTAACTAGATTATGTAAAGAATAATGTGTTGCCCTGTGCCCGAATAATCCCTTAACCACAGAGCCATGCCAAGTTGACGTCAGAGGAAATATAATATAGTCATTTGTGGCAAGTCAAATAAACTCTCCACGTGTATGAAGGCATAGCCCTACACGAGACTATCACCTGGTTCTTCAACATATAACTTAGGTAATTGTTTCCTTATATGACGTCCAAGCGTGGTTCAGTGGTAGATCAGGAGGCTTGTATGCCTACTGACCCGGGTTCAAATCCTCGCCAGGCCCAGATGTTGTCGGGCGGCAAATAATAGTTTATAAAGAGTGAGGGTGGATGGTGGTGTGAGTCAGGGTTGATGGTGGTTTGAGTCAGGGTTGATGGTGGTATGAGTGTGGGTTGATGGTGGGTGGTGGTGTGAGTCGAGGTGAATGGTGATGTGAGTCAGGGTGGATGGTGGTGCTAATTGTGGATGTTGGTTTGAGTAAGGTCGGATGGTGATGTGAGTGAGGGTTGATGGTGGTGTGAGTCAGGGTGGATGGTGGTGTTGATGGTGGATGGTGGTATGAATGAGGGTGGATGGTGGTGGTGTTGTAGGTGGATGGTGGTGTGTGTGGATGATGGTATGAGTGAGGGCGGATGGGGGGTGGTTGAAGGTTGATGGTGATGTGGGTGAGGGTGGATAAGTGGTGTGGTTGATGGATGGTGATGTGAGTGAGGGTACATGGTGGTGATGATGGATAATGGTGCAGATGGTGGTGTGGGTGAAGGTGGTGTGCGTGGGTGGATGATGATATCGACGGTGGAGTGGGTGGATGGTGATGTGGTGGATGATAATGGATTGTGATGTGAGTGGATGGTGGTGTGAGAGGTTTGTGGTGTGGGTGGAAGTTGGTGGATGGTTGTGTGGGAGGAAGATGGTTTTGGTGGATGATGATGAAATGGGTGTATATTTGGTGTGGGTGTATGATGGTGTACATGGTGTACCATCATCCACTCATAGCTGTTGATGTGGACGGCCATCGCTCACTTCCTCATGCTATTAACTCCGATGTTCCTCAGGGATCTGTCCTATTCCCATTCTCTTTCTAATGTTCATAAATTATCTTTTCAACTGTACCTCCAGTCCCATCCATTCATACGCAGACGACTCTACCTTACACTACTCAATTAGTTTCCCTGAACGCCCCAGCAAGTAATCCCTCAAAAACAAACGTAATGAAGCCATGCAACACTTATCTTCTGATCTAACTACTATTTCCATTTGAGGCAGAGAAAATCTTGTTACCTTTAATGCTTCCAAAACTCAATTTCTTCATCATACTACCCATTCAGAACTTCCAGAGGACTATCCCTTACACTTCAACAATACAAAAATAAATTCATAATTTTCTCTCAATATTCTCGGTGTCTCTTTTTCTTCTGCTCTCACTTGGAAGGACCATATTACCAGTCTTGCTAAGGCAGCCTCCCAGAAGCTGGGTGTGCTCAACCACCTCAAGGGGTTCTTTACCCCTGCACAGATTCTTGCTCTGTACAGGGGCACAGTGCGTCCTTGTATTGAGTATTGTTCACATGTGTGGGGAGGATCCTCTCACACCGCACTCCTAGATAAAGTAGAAATGAAATCCTTTCGTATCATTACCTACCTATGTTACCTACTTATGTTGAATTCGCCACTGCTAGTGGCACCGAGGAGCGTACCGCCCTTCATGGTTGTTTGAAAATTGGTGCAGCAGACTCACCAACTCTCTGCAATCTCTCTCTCTTCGCCGCAATGTTGCATCTCTCTCGCTATTCTATCGCTACTACAATAATTAATGTTCTTCATCTCAGAGCTTTCCCAGTGTATACCACCTCCTCTACGTAGGATACGTAGTACCTGTCTTGCAACACAATCCCACCCCTACTCTGTGCAACTCTCCAAACCAAGAGTGAAACGTTATTCTGTCTCCCTCTTCCTTTGACTTATATATATATATATATATATATATATATATATATATATATATATATATATATATATATATATATATGTGTGTGTGTGTATATATATATATATATATATATATATATATATATATATATATATATATATATATATATATATATATATATATATATATATATATATATATATATATATTAAGTATATCTCACAAATTCACGTGACCTACTAAATATAACTTACTAATATTTATATAGTTCATAGACCTGCTAAAACGTATGACCTTTACTATTAATTCAGAAATGTACTGCATATAAAAAAAATTCTGTCAATTAACAAAATGCTATATCCATAAACTAATATATTGATTTTACATATTTATTTCAGGCTGTGTTCATCATAAATGGGTTTGATCTCTTCGACTATGAAACTTGGGATATCATAAAGTCCCAGATTCCAATAACTGTATCTAAGTGGGGAGGTGCTGAAATAGCTGAGTGGATGGAAAAGGCTGCAGTTCTATTGATAATTGATGACTTCATACCTCAACCATCTGTCAGACAAGAGTTGAAAAACACAGCCGAAGAGTGGAACAGAGCCTCGTTTTTGCTATTGACAATACCTAGTGAGGCCGCAGAATGTCGAGATCACTTATCAACATATCTAAGCACCGTTCTGCTCCATTTGGAAGGTCTGGAGAAAAGCGATGTCCTTCATCTGTGCTCCAATCATTTGCCTGCTCAGCAACTAGAACATTTTAGAATGTGGCTTTTAAACAACTGGTATTTCTGCAGAGATGCCATGTCATATGGTAGTCTAGTTCCACCGATTTGTGAGGCTTGGCAGCTTGGGCTTATATCATCACAGAAAACAACCACACTAACAGAAATGCTTTGGGCAGTTGTTGAGGCTCGATTTATTAAGTGCAGCCTTCTGGGCACTGGAGTGGTAGAAAAGTGGATATCAATTCTGGGAAAAATCTCCAGGCGAAACTTGGAGTCGAGGAGATTACTAAACAGATTTGAATTAGAGAGCGAAGCTAAAAAACTCTTTCCACCTGAAATATTGGATGATATCATTTGTTACCTGTTTCCTACCTCTTCCTCCTCTGCCTCCATAGCAGTCTTGTCCCTTCCACACCCACTAACACAGTTTCTGGCTGGCTGGGATGCACTTACTCGTAACCTCCAAGGAACCCCTCTTAAATCCCTAACAAAACAGATGAGTGACGAAGACCCGATCGTGATCTATGCAGCGGGTCACCTCAGTAGAATTCTCCGTTGCAAGCCAGATCATCCAGAAAAGAAGATCATCAGAGTGGCCAAAAATTTAGTATTACACATGGACAGGGCAAAGGATCGAATGGGTTACACATTGAAAGTCATGAAGGAACTGAACCTTCATCCTAAAATTACTCAGATCATGAAAGATGAAGTAGATTTTCCCAAAGAGTGGGATATAGCCAATGCAGCTATTTTAGCTGATCCAGTAAAATTCCTTCTTGATCACACAACTCCAAAAAAGGCACTGGTAACTGTGGAGAAAAACTGTGTGGCAGCTGAACTACCAGCAGTTCTTTCTGTCTTATCTAATGCTGGGGTCCCAATGTTCTTAGCAGAAATGAATCATCTTAATTGGGAGAGCAAAGATACCTCAGATAATCTAGTAGGGATAATTCAGAACGGGAAGGGAAAACTGGATGATTTCCTTGGCTGCCTGAATTCCAAGACTATATCTACTTTGAGTCATTTTGAAGTTACAAAAAATATTGTGTGCTTGAGAGTGCGGGCGAGAGATAAGGAGACCGTACTCACCGCTCTGAAGTGTCCGAGGGAGTTACCTTCCCTTATGTGGCTCGAGGTTGACTTTGACATGAAAGTAAGTGAAGTAGTTAAAATTGAAGTGCCACAGGTTGATACTCCACTAATGGACGTCAGCTTCAAGGACATGACTGACCAGGATGTTCCTGCGGTGTGTGACTTTCTGTCTAAAATGCGGAAGAGGTATTCTGGACTCCATTTGATGCGCTCTCAGTTATCACCCCAGGGAGCCAGAGATGTCCTTAAAATATTTTTTCGAAAGTGCATGCAAACCACTGCTGAACATTCAGTAATAAACAGATATCGGCGCTGGAGGTTCCCTATCCTTCATCATATACCCAAAACAGAGGAGCTAACGGAGGAGAAAGCATTGCATCTTATTGGCTATGATGATCGCAACCATTATAGTGATAATGAGATCAGATCAAATGTTATCACAAGTCGCATTGAGGCTATCACCCTCTCAAACTTTTTCAGCGCTCTTGAAAACTTGATCTTTTTCCGTTATGTGTGTGCCAATTACAGCATTGTTAAAAAAACTGATGGAAGTACAGAATGTGAGGAAATATTCTGAGATGCAGGAAAACACTCTTGACAATGTGGTTATCTAATAATAGCTAAAGGTCTCTGTATTCTAAATTCACCAGAGTACTGAAGACTCTAATTACCACATACTGGTCAATTTCACCTTCACTTTAGCATTAGTAATGAAAGATATTACAGAACTGTATATATCTCCAATCACTAGATAATATAAATGTTGTATCGGCCAGTAAAAGAAATTCACCAGACAGATATCATGATAAAAGAGAAATTTCCGTTTCACCTCTGTGGTCTCTACCACCATGCACCCAAAAAACAGAGAAGACGGAAATGAGGACAGAAAAGGGCCGCCACATCCCCGTCACTTCCTACCTACCTGGGTATGCAGGTGGGTGGATTAGCACCTAACAGGAGTAGCAGCTTGGATCAGCTCTTCTTACACTCAAGCCACCAGCAGAGGTATACAGAAGAATGACCAGAGATAGACTCAATAAACCATGCTGGCCTGCCCATCGCAGCTGAATATTTAGGTAGCACGCCCATCGCACCTACACCTAACAACTTGAGCACGCCCTTTGCAGTTTAACCTTCCCCTTGTGACACGCCCTTCGCAGTCACCTTCACTCCTACCACTTGACACGCCCTTCGCAGTCACCTTCACTCCTACCACTTGACACTCCCTTCGCAGTCAAAATCCCTTCTAGTGACACGCCCTTCGCAATCACCTCCACCCTTCGCAAGCCCCTCGCAGCCGGAACCCTTCCTTGTAACACGCTCTTCGCAGCCATTTCTACTCTTGGCAAGCCCCTCGCAGCCGAAAAACTTCCTTGTAACACGCTCTTCGCAGCCATTTGTACTCTTGGCACGCCCCTCGCAGTCGAAACCCCTCCTTGTAGCACGCTCTTCGCAGCCATTTCTACTCTTGGCATGCCCCTTGCAGTCGAAACCCCTCCTTGTAACACGCTCTTCGCAGCCATTTCTACTCTTGGCATGCCCCTCGCAGTCAAAACCCCTCCTTGTAACACGCTCTTCACAGCCATTTCTACTCTAGGCACGCCCATCGCAGCTAAGACCTCTACCTGTGTCGCAGCCGAAAACAATGACACGCCCGTCGCAGTCATCTCTTGCAAGGGTAGCACACCCATCACAGCTAGTGTAGAACTCCATCATCAAAAGGCAAAGAAAGAGAAGAAAAATATTATGAGAAGGAATAAAAAGCACAAGACAGGAAAAATAAAAGGAAAAAATTCCCCCCCATGCCTACAAAGAACCACAAGAGAAATCCGTGTCCCGCAGCTCCTCGAAAAGATATTCCCTTCCGCCGAGTCTCGGATTTCGAGACCCTTCCAGAATTATTGAAGAACAACTTAGCACAAAACACATACTTTCGTAAATATACCTAGACATTATACCAGTATCTAACAATACTTCTACGGCGGCTCCATTCTAGTAATGGATTAGGGATATTGTCCGTCTTGCTTTGTAAATTACAAGACAGCACAACAG
>JBAKBP010004449.1:0-135662 GCA_037953745.1 Lithodes maja | reverse complement strand
AGGAGCTGCAAGGGGATTTAGATAAAATATACGAATGAAGCACCAAGTGGAAAATTAAATTTAATATAAGTAAATGCCATGTGTTAAATATGGGAAGAAGTGTGAATAGACCAAATTGGGAGTACAGGATGGGAGATAATATAATTAGCAAGGCCGAAAAATAAAAGGATTTAGGGTTGATTATACAAGATAATTTGTCGCCAGAGAAACATATTAACAGGCTCTTTAGCGGAATGTATGCAATGGCCGGGAATATGAAAATTGCTCTGAACTACTTGGATGAGACCATGGTAGCGAAAATTATGAAGAGTATGATTAGACCAAGATTGTAGTATGCAGCAGTGGTGTGGTCCCCGCATCTAAAGAAGCATATTCACAAGTTAGAAAGAATCCAGAGAGCAGTTACTAGATTGGTTCCAAGTCTCAGAGAACTGCCATATGAAGGGAGGCTAGGCAAATTAAATCTACCGAGTCTAAAAGAGAGGAGAGAGAGGGGAGACATGATAATGATGTACAAATGCACCCGGGGGCTGGAGAGGCTGGATAGGGAGGATATATTAATTATGGATACAGGAATAACTAGAGGCCACAGCTACAAAGTAAAGAGACCTACCTGCAAGAACGATATCAGGAAGTTTAGTTTCCCCTATAGATGTATTGATAAATGGAATGGGCTGGAGGAGGAGGTGGTAGGGGCAAGGAACATCCATATTTTCAAGAAAAAATTGGATAAAAAGTAGACTGAGAGACGGGACAACACGAGCTTAGCTCAACTCCTGTAAACTACAATTAAGTAAATACAACATAGGCCTAAACCGAAAAATATTACCGAAACTACCAAAATTATTCCCGTGGCTATTCTTTTTGGTTTTAGGCTAGGTAGTTTGGCAAGAATGTAGTTACCGGGTGTACCCCATCATGTTCCCGTATATTTTGACTGCCTTTGGATACAAAAATACATTACCCGAACCAAACAACCTAACCTAACCTAACCTAACCTAGTATTATAGATTTATCTACAGTATCTATCTATCTATTGCCTGACGCCGTGATCCCCGAAGGGGTGGCCACGAACGAACCGCCCCCACGCACCTCTGTCCCCAGTCAGTCGACGCCCCTCCCCCCAACCAGCACCGCCTTCGTTCATGTACTTCCTCACTCCATCCTTCCACCTCTCATTCGGTCTACCTCTCCCTTTCTGTCCCTCCACCTCGTTCTCGTACACCCTCTTAGTCATTCTCTCGCTTTCCATACGTTCCATATGGCCGAACCATCTCAAGTTGTTCCTTTTCACACTTTCCAGCACATCTACCTCCACACCACACCTCCTTCTTACTTCCTCATTAGTCTGTCTATCATTCCATGTAACTCTGCACGCACTCCTTAATTATTTCATTTCCACTGCTCTCACTCTTGGTCTGAGTCTCTCAACCAACGTCCATGCTTCGCTTCCGTAAGTCAGTGTCGGGATTACCACACTGTCATGCAAGGACTTCTTCACTTCCATACTGACCACCCTATTTCTTGTTACTGCTTTTAGCATTCCTACAACCCTCTTCCCCTGTTGTACCCTCTCCCGCACTTCTTCATCCATAGTCCCATCTTTACTCAACACACTGCCCAGATACTTAAAAGAGTTGACGATCTCCATAGCCTGACCGTTCAGCTTCACCTCACACTCTGTGACTTCACCCCTTTCGAAGACCATAACCTTGCTCTTCCCCACATTTACCTTCAAATTCCGTTTTTCGCACACTGTTCCAAACTCATTTACCAGACCCTGCAACTCCCATTCATTATCACTCATCATTACTGTATCATCCGCAAACAGCAGTATAGGTAGCTTCCACTCAATTCCCTCCCTTTTCAGCGATACACCAACATCCACTGCTCTTGATAGTATTTCTTTCATGAACAATAAATAAACAAATTTATAAGTACCTATTTTATTATAAGTATTTATAGATGATTTATGTTGTATGTTGGTAGTGGTACACCCGGTAACTACATCCTTCCCGGTAGTTTTTATCATTATACAGTAGCCTACTGTAACCTAGTTTAAATTATGGTAAAAATTGAAGAGACCCCGGACAGCCTTTTTACTTGTTAATTATATTTTTTTGTTTATTTTTCTTTGATATACAGTACTGTGTTGTTTAACCCTTGTCTAGCGGGCCCTCTGTGGCCGTTTTGGGCCTTTTCAGGCCATTCTGACTGCTATATCAACCATCAGTATGAAAGGAACTGTATTGCGCCAAAAACTAGGCGGAAATCGCTACACAATGACGCCAGATACAGCTACGTAGCACTCGTGGAGAACTGACAGTGTTACCTCGAAGATGGAAGTTTAGCTGATTTTGCTACATTGCTCACTTTTAGCGAACTATTGGTTACACTGTCATCCTCACGCGCGGTGGGGGAACTGGAGTTAGTGTGGGCCGGGAGGCCACAGATGTCGGACGTATGGATCATTACTATCCCACCCATTTTCACTCTATTTTCACCCTTTTTTCACCCATTTTTTGCCAGTTTCTTTAACTCGACTTATGTTGAGAGCCGCTAGTTAAGGGTTAATTATGAGGACCGTCGCATTTTAGTATTTTCAACATTAGCCTAGCCTAGCCTAACCTAACCTAACTTAACCTAACCTAACCGAAAACTAAACAGGGAACATGAGCTGGGTTTAGACCGTCGCGTACCCATAAACAGGGAACGTGAGCTGGGTTTAGACCGTTGTGCACCCATAAACAGGGAACGTGAGCTGAGCTGGGTTTAGACCGTCTGTTGGTTTTCGGTTAGGCTAATGTTGAAAATACAAAAATGCGACGGTCCTCGGTATTAACTCCTTGCGACATATAATAATAAGTCCAATAAGTTCCAATAAGTCCGAGGAGGCGGGAGCCCGGTATCCTTGCCACCGCCTCGCACTACACTCACAACAACACTGCGGCCGTTAGAATTATCGGAGGTGGCTGAGGTTGCCACCAACGGTTTTATCGTAAGCTAACTTATCGGACTTACTGAGCTCCATATGACGCACTAGCGTCATATAACTTATTAGAGAGCCATGAAGATAAGTCCATATGACGCACTAGCGTCATATGAGTTTTTGGCGCACTCGGCCATATGACTCGATAGCGTCATATATGTCTGAAGGAGTTAACCCTCGTGGCCCGGGCTGCCTTTCTAAATGACGGAGGTCGTATCCGGGCGATCTGGCTGAAAATCAACAAAAGTAAACTAAGGCTAATCTCGCTTAATATATTACCGTAAAGTGGGGTAACTTCGTACTGCGGTGATAACTTCGGACATCGGCGATAATAAGTAATTAGACATTGTCATTATATAATGGAAACGCTTTTTATTGTTTTTTTTGTGGGGTCCGTTTAGAGAAATGGCAAAGGAAGAGCATGTAAAAGTCCTAGGAAACTGACATGAGTATATGTATACTAAAAAAATATTATATATGTGACGAAAATATGTAAATTTTTCGCTACCCTGCCAAAGTTCTATCGCCCTTTAGAACATTTTTTGTATGAATGATGTTGTGACTGATATAATTTTGTAGTAACATTACCAGAGACAACATCCACCAAAGGAAATTTGTTACACTTGTGTAACGCTCTAGCTAGAACACTATCATTTAGCCGATTGTGTTTAAAAAAAAAAAACTTGCTAACTTCGGACATGGAACAAAACAATCGTTTGTTATTATTTGCCCAATGAAAATCATTCATAATACTTGTCCATCATTAACATGGTGGTAAAAGATCAAATAATCATTCTCTGAGTCCAAAAACCCATAAAAATATTATAATATGCTAACCGATTTATGTATTTCGGATAATTCTGGATATACAGGTATAATATACAGGTACATAAATTAGGAGAAGCATATATCTTGTCCAAATTTTTTTTTATCTGCCGAAAGAAACACCAACAAATATGTTATACAGTACCTATAAAAATGCTCAAATTCATAAAAGTGTATATGCAGTGATATAGTATACATACCTATATATTTTCACTAGGCCTAGTTAATTTTCGAGTTATTGATTAGACAGCTTTGGTTATTTTTCCTGCTCAATATTTTCTAAGAGTGAGCTCAATGCCTAACGAGAACAGATCCAAACAGAATATATGTTAAACATCGTATATATCCCCCTCCTATACTGATTATACAGGCCTAAAAGTATTGACTGTGCATTTTCCACTTAAACATCGGACAGGAATAAGCAGCAATAATAAAATATTCATATAAAATAGTAGGAGCCGAAAAATGAATGAAATAAGGCCACGAACGTACGTCCGAAGTTCTCCTCCGTTTGTCCGGAGTTAGCCCAGCTTTCTTGGCAATCATTTTCCATAAGAAATCACCTATGTCCGAAGTTATCCATACATGTCCGAAGTTTTCAACTTTTCAAGCAAACTTCGGACATCATTTAGGATAAGGATAGCTCTCTTATTATGGGGGATAATTTTAGGAGGCTTCCTGGATTACGGTGCACTATCACCATACCGGTACATCACTTGACCTAGTTAAATCTCTATAATGTGTTTACACTCAGGAGCAATTATTAAAAAACATCGAAAAATGTCCGAAGTTACCCCATTTTACGGTACCTACATTGATGAAAGATATATAAAAATGTGTACCTTACCTTGCTGCGTAGAATGGCATTGAGTAGAGCTCTCTAGCTCATTTTTTTTTTTTTTTTTTTTTTTTTTTTTTCTATATTCCAACTTACTTCCTCTCGGGCATAGGCTGAGAGCCTTAACATTCACCGCTTTACAATGAACAGTGAAGCCCGTGAGGTCTTGTTCCAGTCTAGGGAGTGAGACATGTGAAGCACGTAGAGTACAACGAGCACCTGCCATCTTGCCTTCACATGAGGCACGGTGCTCACTCATGGCCCGAAACGACCCCATCTCTGAAGCCACCTCGTTCCCGTGCTTCACTGTCTCACCCCCTACACTCGGACTTTCACACTTACACACACACAACGCCACCTGTTGAGCAGATAACTCACCAGGCATTGCACGCCTATAGCATATTTTGAATATGGGAATATTCATACAGTGCTATTTAATCAGGGAACAATGAGGGTATTTTATTGACGTTTCGGTGGGCTTGTGGTAATGCACTGATACCAGGTACAGCACAAATTCCATCCCAATAATATCTTCCCATTGATACATCGGGATTTGAACCCGGGACCTTTGGATTACCAGGCCAGTGGCAAGACCACTCCACCACACCTCCCCAAATGGGAGTGGTTCCGGAGTGATGGTGATGGAAGTGGAGGTAACTTTTTCCGCGTATTTACCTCGGCGCGTCCGAACACTCAACCGCGGCCCCGGCTACGACGCCCAGTTGCACTCGTCGCTCCACCCGCAATTATGCCGGGAAGCGATTTGAGAGCGTTTTATTGTTTATTATGCCATTTATTATAGTTATGTTATTTTCACTCAATAAAGTTAATTTCATGAAGTTCTTTGTGTCTCTTGTCACTTATTACTTAGTTTTATTATTATTATTATGATTATAGTGTCACTTTCACTGGACTTTGATAGTTGATGGTGTCATTTTCACTTGTATGTATTGTTAGGTAAGCTAATAATATATATAGTGTCACTTTCACTTGTTCATATTGTTATGAAGGCACTTATTATTACTTATGTGTGTCTCTTTCACTTATACTTAGTTTTATTATTATTATAGTGTCACTTTCACTGGACTATGATAATTGATAGTGTCATTTTCACTTTTATGCATTGTTAGGTAAGCTAATAATATATATAGTGTCACTTTCACATGTTCATATTGTTATGAAGGCACTTATTATTACTTATGTGTGTCTCTTTCACTTATACTTAGTTTTATTATTATTATAGTGTCACTTTCACTGGACTATGATAATTGATAGTGTCACTTTCACTGTTATTGTCACGGGCACTTCAAAATTGTTGGAGAGTGTGAAAGTCATTGAAGCACCGTCCAGCACACAGTGCCACTTCACACTTGAGGCATTCCCATGTGGTTTTGCTCACTTTGCGGGGTCTGCGAGTTGTGTGGCTGCACACATGGCACCTCTTCTGACTCCTAACTTTACTACCTGGTGGTTTGAATTTTGAAAGGAAGGGGGTGGAGCTGGTGCCTCCTGAAGAAGTCGGCACACCCCGTTCTGTCCAGCTGGCCTGGTCCTTGTAGTGGTCTCCCAGGTTCTGCATGCTTAGCCAGGAGCTCAAGTATCACCTGCTTGTGGAGCTTCCGCAGGGACTTGTACTTCTTGGCTCCTGGAGTCCTCAGACGGTAGATGTTGTAGGCATTGAGGACCGACACATCTACCGTATGCAGGATAAACTTCTTGTACCACCTGCAAGATGTTCGCAGGCAGTCGATGAAGCCCATCTGCATGTCGGACTTGTCAACGAGGCGCATGTTGAGGTTGTAATCAAGGACAGCAGCTGGTTTCTGGACGGGGTTCTTGGTTCTTCGGTCCACTTTCCCTGTGGCGACCATCTCGGCCTTGTGGCATGTGCTGAGGAGGTTGACCTTCCGCTGGTCATGCCAGTGGATGGAGAGGATGGGGCCACTCTTCTTGTGGAAGATGTCCGTCTTCTTGGTCTTTGTTGGGTAGCCTTGCATACCCTTCCTCTTGGCCTTGACTGTGCCGACAGTTCTGGTCGTGCGGTCATGGAGGTACTTGGTCAGGATAGGCGACGTGTAATAATTATCTGTGTAGAGGATGTGGTTTTGATTGAAGTGCCTCTCCATCATCTTCTTCACTACAGCGCCGCCAAAACCAATGAGGGGTCAGTCACAATTTCTCCAGCCTTGCCGCTGTAGACCACAAAGTCCAGCACATACCCCGTCTTGCAGTCGCAGAGGACGAAGAGCTTGATGCCGAAGCGGTGTCTCTTGGACGGGATATACTGTCGGAAGTGCAGCCTACCACGGAACAGGACCAGAGACTCGTCGAGGCGCATCTTCTGGAAAGGAATCAGGTAGGTGGTGAACCGATGACATATCATGTCATACAGCTTCCTGATCTTCCATAATGAGTCGGGAAGGTGGACTGCCATGTTGTTTGTCAGGTGGAAATAGGAGAGGATGTCGAAGTACCTATCCCTGGACATGTACTTGCCAAATGCTGGAGTCGTTATGAGGTCGGCAGTGATCCAGTAGTCTGCCAGAGCGTGCTTCCTGATATGTGTCATCAGCATTGTGAGTGCCAAGAATACATATAGTTCTGCCACAGTGACAGCTCTCCATGCCACCATCTTGGCACTGGTCTTCCTCCCAAGAAAGTTGGCACAGATGTCATGATGATTGTTGGTCTCCTCGACGAGGTATTCCAGGACTTCATTGTCATAGAAGCCACAGAAAAGTTCACTGGAGGTAGCATCTGGGCCACAGGGATATGTTGGTGACACCCCGGAACCCTTCTGTACCTCATCAAATGCAGGACAATCTGGCTCAAAATCATCCCCATCTGTCCACACAAACAGGTCGGATGCTGATGCTCGAGCACGTGCAGGTGCAGCAGGCACACGCCCTGGACGCCCTGGACGCCCTTGGCCACGCGGACGCCCTGCACGCCCACGCCCAGGGACAGCGGCGTCGGCAGGCTGACCACGTCCATGACCTCGCCCTCTAACTCGTCTTGTTGGGACTTCCTCTTCCTCTTCCTGTTCCTCCTCAGGCTACGTCAGGTCATCTGGGGCAATGTTGGGGTCGTCAGCATCCTCTTCAGGAGACAATTCTGGTGAAGAAGTGACCGGGCGTCGGCGGCGTGATGCGCGGGAGGCTGCGGGAGGTTCAACAATGGGAGCCTCGGCCTCGGGAGTTGGGCTCCTTTTGCGGCGAGCCGAGGGCTTCTCCGCATCAAATAATGCTCTGCGGTGTGTTGAGGGCTGTAGCACACTACTAATAGCACTTGAAGAGGCCCTTTGCTCATCCTAAAGGAGAGATGAAGGCATGAAGCCGAGGGCTGTGGGTGACCCACGCGGCATCCCGGGTCAAGGCGTCGGGACAAAGGAATGCGGGTGGTTGCTAGACCAGGGTCGGCGTCACTATCACTGTCTTCCGCTTCCCTAGCCTTTTCTGCTGCTGCCCTGCGTGCTTTTTTAGCTGCACTTTTCACCAAAGATTGTTTATACAAATATTTGCCCACTTTCAAGGGCGTACAGGCAGGCAAAGGGGAAGGTCCTGGGCTAGGGCTAGGCTTAGGCTGACCTAGCAAAGATGGCGAGGGGGTAGGCCTAGGTTCTAGCACACTTGGAAGTTCAATAGCACCTTCCTGAATCACTTCCACATCAGAATCATCACTACTGTCTCCCCCCTCAAATAAATCTACATTATCGTCGTCTCCAAAGCCAACGAAATCGTCATCTTCGCTTGCACTTATAAATTGTTCTTTGTCCACCAAGCTTTCGCCACTGCTCTCTTCAATATCAAAAAGTTCTCGCTGTATAGCACTATCACTTTCTTTCGTTGAGCTTTCTTCTCGGTTGCAACAGGCATCGAAGTTGCGAGCGGGGTAGCAGTGGGGCACGCGGGAGGTTGCACCGAATCGGACGCGTCGGAATTAATTTTTTCACTATAACTCGCTATGGCGGCCACGTAGGAACTGATAACGGTAGTAGTTGAGGCTTGGTGGCGCTGCGATCGCCCCTGCAAAGTAAAATTTGGCCGCGCGAATTTTAAAGCACGCTTTCAAGCACAGGAATTTTAAAAGGACACCCGGGCTCCGGCCCATCTGCTGCACTGTCATTTTAAAATGCTGCCCGGGCTGGAAGAGTTAACCTACACTGTAGCCTATATCAAAGAAAAATAAACAAAAAACTAGTATTAACTAGTAAAAAGGCTGTCCTTTCAATTTTTACCTAAATTAGTTTCAATCCCCGGATTTTTTTTTTTCCCCCATTAGGCTATGCAACGATCTTAAAACGTCATTTCCAGAGTAAAACGTAATTTACAGACTAAAAAAAAAAAACACAATTTTGCCTTGGGATACAGGATGGGATGAAAGGGGTCTTGCCCACCCCCCTCACTTATTGAAATCAGTATCTAGGCTATTTTGCCAGTAAGGGGCTAAATATGAGTTTTACCACCATCAATAGGAAGAATTAGGGGTAAGATTAGGAGTAGTGGGCGTCGTCTTCGTCTTCTTCGTCTTCTTCTTCTTCTTGTGGAGTTGCTGTCCCTTTTTTTGGGGGGAACCAGCTCACCTATGCACCGGTGATTTTTTCTCCAGAAACAGTTAGTCCTAGAGCTTGGTTAAGAAGTAGTTTAGAAAATAAGTACGGTACGGTAGTTGTAGAAGGGACAGTCAAAGAAAAGTATTGAAGTAGGCCTATATAGGCTAGCTTAAGCAGAATTCTCCTCTCCCTATTTACCCCCTCCTCCACCCCCCAATATCTTGTTCTCTCCATAACTTAACTTTTCCTACCACTACCAACATACAGCATAACTCATCTAGCCTATAAAACATTAACCTAACCTAACCTAGTCCTACTACATGAATACTAGGTTAGGTTAGGTTAGGTTAGGTTAGGTTGTTTGGTTAGGTTAATGTTTTATTATTTTATAGGTGAGTTATGCTGTATGTTGGTAGTGGTACGCCCACTAGCCTACTCCTAATCTTACCGAATTAGGCCTAGGCCTACAGTTTTTTTTTTACAGTGCTTTAAATAGGGCCTAGGCCTAGTGCACATAAAATGCATTTCCGGTGGTTGAAACCAATTTTAACCCTCCTGGCCCGGGCTAGCTCTCCTAATGACAGTGCGGCGTACCCGGGCGATCTGGCCGAAAAACGTCTAGGCCTAGGCTACCGTATTTTGGTTAATTTTAACTGCTAGAAATTTCCCACACATCTATAAATGTAGTGCGGTTTCCAATCTGTAGAATGGTGTTGAGTAGAGCTCTCTAAGTCAACTGGTTCAGTTGTGATGACGATTTTAGTGGAGAGCATTTTCAGGGCAATGTTAGCAATACGACGATCTTTTCACTACTGAAACAACGACATACAGACATACAATAATAAACGAGTCTTCTCCTTCTTGTTTTCGGAGGTGCGGTGATGCAACGATCGGCTTTGTTTACATGCGTCGGACGCACGGCGTTCAGACCAAGCTGAATAGGCTTTCAAGCTTACTGTCTATTAAAATGACACCCGGGTACCGGCCCATCTGCCGTGGTGTCATATTAAAATGACACCCGGGGAGGAAGGGTTAAGGACAATATAAAGATGATGTAATTAAATTCATACATCGATTTTATCGTGGCCTACAGGTTTCTTATACCATGTATTTCATTCCTATATGTGTCTAAATGCGCATAAAAATTTATTGCTGATCCTGAAAAAAACAAAATATCCCCTATATCGCCTACCTCGCAAGAGGCGGGTGGCTTTGTTAGTTTGTTTACATCCGCCGCGAAGAAGAAGAAGCGTTGGGGAAAATTTGGTTTTTGCCCCCTACTGTTTAAATATATGACGATTTCAATAAATCTTGAGGGGGGGGGGGGGGCTTTCCCCCCCCTCTACATATTTTGTATCCAACGGCAAACGGTTATGGCCAAATAGTTATTTTTCGCGAGTGAAGGGACCGTGACGTGTTTTTAGATTGTTGTTTAATGGGTAAATATGCATTTACGCCTATTTTCACACATCAAAACACCCTTAGGAAAAACTAAATAAGATGGTCACCAATTTTCCCATGGATTTTTTTATTTTTCCCTGTTAGTTTTCATCAATATACAGTAGGGTCTCGTAAGATGCGAGATCTTAACCCGGGAACTGCGGGAAGACTCTTTAGAGTTCGGCCGGCGGACTGCGGGAAGACTCTCTGGAGTAAGTAAAACTAAAAATCAACTTTTTACATCGAAAAAAAAAATTTTTTTTATTTTTTTTTTTTTTGTTTTTTTGTTTTTTTTTTGCCCCTGGGCCATGCAAAATCTCAGTCCTCTACCTCCCCTCCTTCCCCACTTTCCTCCTATTCCTCTGTTATCACCTATTTTCCCTATTATTCCCTTATTCTGAGGTATATTTTCGTGCTAACATTAGCGAGTTGCAAGCAGGGTGTTGTCATCACTGATGGCCATCGAGTGCAAGAGAGAGAGAGAGAGTATCGATCTACTGTGTCTCAGTGGCCTTGGGGGAAATTGGCGGGAAAGGAGTTTGCCTCACCCATAGATTATACAACTCGCGGGCTATATCTCCGATTTTGACCATCCAAACGCTGTTTTCACTCGTTTTATTGTTGTTTCAGGTTAATACCTTTATAATCAACCCATAATAGGCGCATATGGATAATTATTAATGCTATTAATGGTACAATGAATATTTTAGTGACGAAAAACCTCAAATACGTCAGCACAGGGGGAGGTTTTCATTTACCCCCGTGCGCACTTCAGAGGTTAAGATGCGATTCGCATAAGATGCGAGGACCCCCAAATAATAAATAAATTATTTTAAGATGCGAGAATGACCATAATTTGCGAATCGGAGGCTCAAAGTGGGCTAAATCCGAGGAGAAACCTTAAGATGCGAAAAAAAAATTTAAATGCGAGCCTTAGGCGGGACTTTTTCCGTATTTTTACATGATCGTAAGATGCGAAATCGTAAGATGCGAAATCGTAAGATGCGGACGCATCCATCGACCATAAACTCGCATCTTACGAGACCCTACTGTATAGTGTTTGGAAATAATTACAACCCTCGGCGAAACCGTTTCCCCCATTATACAACGATCTTAAGACACGCTGCCCGATAGTGGGGAGGGCTATGAAGTACAGGGAAAATGAGGGGTTAAATGCGTAAAACGGGGATTAACACGTATTTTAGCAAAACTTGGCTCGGGTTTTAATGTATTTCAAAGGCCTAAAACCCAATATTTCGAAAACCCGAGCCAAGTTTTGGCCAAAGCTGGCTCGGATTTGGAGAGTTTGTAGACAACAAAATGGCAGTAGCCTCATTTCGAAGTTTGGCTCAGGTTTCTCGAAATTGCAAAGCCATAAAACCCGAATTTTGGAAAACCCGAGCCAAGTTTTGGCAAAACTTGGCTCGGATTTGGAGAGTTTGTAGACAACAAAATGACAGTAACCTCATTTAGAAATTTGGCTCAGGTTTCCCAAAATTGCAAAGCCATAAAACCCAAATTTTGGAAAACCCGAGCCAAGTTTTGGCAAAACTTGGCTCGGATTTTGGGAGTTTTAACCCGGGAGCTGCGGGGAGACTCTTAAGAGTTCCCCCGGCGGACTGCGGGAAGACTCTTGAGAGTAAGTAAAATAAAAAATCAACTTTTGACATCGAAATTTTTTTTTTTTTTTTTTTTTTTTTTTTTTTTTGCCCCTGGGCCATGCAAAATCTCAGTCCTCTACCTCCCCTCCTTCCCCACTTTCCTCCTCTCCTTCAGTTATCACCTATTTTCCCTATTATTCCCTTATTCTGAGGTATATTTTCGTGCTAACATTAGCGAGTTGCAAGCAGGGTGTTGTCATCACTGATGGCAAGCGAGTGCAAGAGAGAGAGAGAGAGTATCGATCGACTGTGTCTCAGTGGCCTTGGGGGAAATTGGCGGGAAAGCAGTTTGCCTCACCCATACATTATACAACTCGCGGGCTATATCTCCGATTTTGACCATCCAAACGCTGTTTTCACTCGTTTTATTGTTGTTTCAGGTTAATACCTTTATAATCAACCCATAATAGGCGCATATGGATAATTATTAATGCTATTAATGGTACAATGAATATTTTAGTGACGGAAACACCTCAAATACGTCGGCACAGGGGGACGTTTTCAATTACCCCCATGCGCACTTGTTAGGTTAAGAGTAAACTAATTACAGTAACCTAATTTAGAATGTTGGCTCATGTTTCCCTAAATTGCAAAGCCCCAAAAACATAATTTTGGAAAACCAGAGCCAATTTTTGGCAAAACTTGGCTTGTATTTTGAGAATCGAAAAAGACTAACTAACCTAAATGTCGGAAATCGGCTCATGATTTGGCTAATTGCAAAGCCATATAGCCTAACCATATTTGTCGAAAATGTAGCACTTATTTAAATCATAAATATCCAGTAACATAGACCTAGTACATTGGATACAAGCCTAATGCACACCTAACGCCTACAATGTGTCCGTAGTACCTAGTAGGCCTACGTGGGATACAACATGGCGGTTGGGCCGGCGGGCATTTGTATTCTGCCGTATCTGTAAATACGAATGAGAGTCACTTCGAGCGGATGCACAATCTAACCTAATTAAAATGCCCCAGAACGAGAAGCCCACCACAGAAGCCACGAACGAACACCACACAGAAACACCAAAGGAAAGGTCCACAGAATGAAAGGACCAGCTGACCGAGCCAGCCACTTCAGACAGGCCCAAGCCCGCAGGGCTAAGCAGCTCATGGCCACACCTTTTTACCTTTTCTAAACTGACCATTTTTCCACACCGCACGTACAACGGAATTTAACCCCCCTAAAAACCCACAGGTTTTGAGATGCCTTGGGTGGGGTTCGAACCCTGGTTAGTGATGCACCACATCACCACCAGGCCCGCGCGCTAACCCACTGTACTACCACGGACGTACAAAAGTATAGCAACCTTAGTCCGATTTTTAAGAACCACAGTGATGGTCTCTCGAGATGAGTTTATTGGACTTACCATCTACGACTATTTTCGAACCACGGTGATAGTCTCTCGAGACGAGTTTATTGGACTTACCATCTACGACTATTTTACGCTATACCTGACGTCAACTCGGGTTAGTATTATTGTGGGTGCGGGACATTTTCGAGGGCATTACACCACATTCCTTTTTAGTTAGGCTAGTCCCTAGCCTCGTAAGGTCGTAGGGTATCGTAGCCTTTTTACCTTAGCCATCTCAATTCTTGGTATAGGGTTCGCGTGACGGGTGCTCCACGTAGCTACCTGGTCACGTTCCCTAGCTGCCACCAATGAAATGCTAGGTTTTTCCAGGTTAAATAGGAATGGGAATTATCCCCAGGCTACCTTTAGGATCAACCATTCCTGGTACCTGGCGCGGGGTACGAACCTCTGAAGGGAATTTAACCCCCCTAAAAACCCACAGGTTTTGAGATGCCTTGGGTGGGGTTCGAACCCTGGTTAGTGATGCACCACCATCACCACCAGGCCCGCGCGCTAACCCACTGTACTACCACGGACGTACAAAAGTATAGCAACCTTAGTCCGATTTTTAAGAACCACGGTGATGGTCTCTCGAGATGAGTTTATTGGACTTACCATCTACGACTATTTTCGAACCACGGTGATAGTCTCTCGAGACGAGTTTATTGGACTTACCATCTACGACTATTTTACGCTATACCTGACGTCAACTCGGGTTAGTATTATTGTGGGTGCGGGACATTTTCGAGGGCATTACACTAATTAACCTAATTAACCTAATTAACCTAACCTAACCTAAGTTAACTTAACCTAACCTAACTTAACTTAACTTAACCTAACTTAACTTAACTTAACTTAACCTAACCTAACCTAACTTAACCTAACCTAACTTAACCTAACCTAACTTAACCTAACCTAACCTAAATGCGCCTCCGCTCGAAGTGTCCAGATACCGTAAATACTACCGCAACTACGAATCTTGTTTCTGAGACCTAGTATATTAACCTAACCAAACAACCCAACCTAACCTAACCTAACCTAGAAGCGTATAATAGCGTACCTTATTGAGATGAAGTTGAGGGAGTAGGTGATGAGGTCCGTGACGAAGCGCATCCACGTCTCCGACGAGGAGATCGGCCACGTCTACCTCTTGCACGGCAACCCCCACGTCTTGGTAAAGAGGTCGAGGGATAGGCACATTGAGGTGAAGAGGTCGAGAGAGCTGCTGGTGGAGTTGATGAGGTCGATGGGCAGGTACGTGGAGGAGACGAGTCAGGACGTGGGCGTTTTGCGGTGTTAGAGGGTGGAGAGGTTGATGCAGCACGTTGTTGATGGTGTAAAGGCGGAACGTGATGGTCCTGAGGCTGAGGCTGAGGTAGAGAGGTGTCACTGTCAGACTGTGGGGATCCAGGGCTGGGACACTGCGGCGGATCACGTCTCCGACGAGAAGGTCGGCCACGTCGAGCTCTTGAAGGGCAACCAGAGGTGGATGGACCTGCACGTTGAGGTGACAGGGTGTCAAAGCAAATAACTCCTGAGTTGAGTAGCACTATTTTCCTGAATCCAGTAGCATTAATGCGCGGACGAATGGCGAGCGCCTAGGCTAAATATGCAGATTTCAAATTTATCGAAGAATAGGTCTAGATGGGATGGTGGCCATTTAGACAATTGGCTGCCATGATGGTGCCATCTTGCCGGCTATGGAACCAAAATGGCAATAATACCGTACTTTGTAACTGTCAGTCAGGCCTAGCCTAATTATATTTTGTGTTAATACTATTCAGTCTTTTCAGATAATCTTATCTGAGAAATTGATAAATCTACAGTTATACTACCCCTATTTTGTCGTTATTCTGTTGGTATTAATGGGTTAATATTATTAGTAGTAGACTTAGTATGGTTTGATGATGCGCGGAAATGTATATTTGACTTGAAATATACATTGAAGTACCGCTATTACAAACCTTCGCAAACCCATAAACAGGGAACGTGAGCAGGGTTTAGAGTTTTAGACCGTCGCGCACCCATAAACAGGGAACGTGAGGTGGAGTTTAGACCGTCGCGGAGACAGGTTACTTTTCGGTTAGGTTAGGTTAGGCTAATGTTAAAAATACTAAAATGCGACGGTCCTCGGTATTAACCTCTGAAGTGCGCACGGGGGTAAATGAAAACCTCCCCCTGTGCTGACGTATTTGAGGTTTTTCGTCACTAAAATATTCATTGTACCATTAATAGCATTAATAATTATCCATATGCGCCTATTATGGGTTGATTATAAAGGTATTAACCTGAAACAACAATAAAACGAGTGAAAACAGCGTTTGGATGGTCAAAATCGGAGATATAGCCCGCGAGTTGTATAATCTATGGGTGAGGCAAACTCCTTTCCCGCCAATTTCCCCCAAGGCCACTGAGACACAGTCGATCGATACTCTCTCTCTCTCTCTTGCACTCGATGGCCATCAGTGATGACAACACCCTGCTTGCAACTCGCTAATGTTAGCACGAAAATATACCTCAGAATAAGGGAATAATAGGGAAAATAGGTGATAACTGAGGAATAGGAGGAAAGTGGGGAAGGAGGGGAGGTAGAGGACTGAGATTTTGCATGGCCCAGGGGCCAAAAAAAAAAAAAAAAAAAAAAAAAAAAAAAATAAAAAATAATTTTTTTTTCGATGTAAAAAGTTGATTTTTAGTTTTACTTACTCCAGAGAGTCTTCCCGCAGTCCGCCGGCCGAACTCTAAAGAGTCTTCCCGCAGTTCCCGGGTTAAAGAACACTGTATAGGCCTATCAAAGAAAACATTAAAAACAACAACAAATTACCTGAAAAACTCGTATCTGGTTGGCGATAATTTTTTATCAAAATACGTTTTTTCCAGTTTCCGTGTCTGCTGAACCATCCAAAAACACGATAAAAGGCGTGTTTTGAAGGGGGGAGGTGGGGGAGGGGTAGTACCGTATAACTGTAGATTTACCGAGAAATTGATTAGCCTATCGATTAGGCTAATCAACTGTCAATTCAACGAACAAATATTTTCTGTTATGGGTAGCATTAATTGTAAAGCGAAGTCGAGTAGCATTACGATAATCGGCCTCGTTTTACACCCTGTGAGGTGAATGTGTTGATAATGTAGGTGACTGTACAGCATCGGCAGGCCTTGAGTCATCAGCAGCATCCGAATCCCCACAGTCAGAATCCCGAATGTCCAACTCAGAATCAGGCTCCCGAGGCAATGGTGGATGTTTGTCAGACTGAGGCGTATACAATGTTGCAGCCTGAACGAGAAAAGCGTGTAGAGCTCTGCGGCGGGTGACTGACTTGAGGAAGAGGTATCTTGCGAGATATTGGTGAAGGAAATGTGGACGGATTCCAGGCTTCTTGATGTACTCCTTCACGTCCCTCCACAGCCGCTCTACTGTTTGTGTGTGAATATTTGTATTGGCGGGATTTATGAAGTTAACTTTATGGTTGACAGTGCCATGCTCGTAGCCGTGCTGACTGACGCTGCTGTATGCCTTCCAACAATCCGAGTAAATAATTGAGCCTGGCAATATACAGGTATATTGATTAATTAAAGGCAGCAACACGTCTCGGCTATGAGGGAGAGGGTCATAGTTATCATCAATGAGCGGCACCACAAATCTTTTTCCTGACACCCGCTCAATTCCCCCAAACAACCAATACTGTTTTTTCCCCAATTCTCTCCCATGAAATTTTGCCTTAATAATAAAAGTTTCGTCTATTTCAACAACGATGTTGGGACCACCAATCGGTTGTTGGTTATCAAACCAGGAACTAGTGACCTCGGAGAAAAAACTTCTCCAATCAACACTGGTGAGGTACGATATGCCAAGGTTCATTATCGCCTCCCAGTGTTGAAATTTGTTGTTTAACCACAAATTGATAAAGCCCAGAATTTGCCATGGTTCTATATGAGCTTGATCTAAAAATGTGCCTTTTTTATGAGAAGTGCGGAACCCACATTGGCGGCGGGTGGTTGTTTTTTCTAAGAACCAGTAGTTACCGCAACGCCACTGTTGTAAGGGCTCATAAAAATAACAGGCTTCACCACACCTCTTACACGTCACATCACTCGGCAAACACCCATGTTCTGTGAATAGTTTCAGGGCAGCAGTATTATTACGAGTAGTGTCTACAATAACAATAATAGAATGTGGCAGAGGTGAACATCCTTTGCAATCCACCGCCATGACTCGACTGTCAATTTTCAGCTAAATCAAGGTGGGTATCTGTGATAGGCCGATTGCAATGACGTAATGAACATATTATACCTAAGTGATTGGCTCCCGAAGGTATGCGTGACAAGAGCGTGACGTAGCATCTGCGTTATAATGACGTGTTAAAAAAAAACAATAGGAAGCCAGTAGTGTCTCGTGACGTGATGCGCAAAGCTGTGGAAATGAACACCTGTAGTTTCGACAGAGATGGGCAGGTGGAGTTAGTGTTGACTAAAAAGCTGGTGGACAGACCTCGGGAGACAGGTGAAAATGGCGTGTGTACGAATCTGTGCCGTCTGTAGGAAGGTATTGACAACCATGTTACGAAAAAATTCCATTTTAGTACCATATATTTTTATTAGGTTTTGCCAAGGCTTAAACCACATTTTCATATTATGTTTAGAGCATATAAAATCCATATTTGTTTTCAAATATTGCAAAATAATTGGTAACCAACTTATTTAGTTATACTCACCCTTACACAACTCTAAACTAGATAAAAAACAATCGAAACAATTTTTTAGCAATTTAATTACATCATCTTTAAATTGACCAATTTTAATCTTTGCAACATCCTTATTCTAGCCTATATTAGCCATCAAGATCAAATATTGAAAAACAAATAGTGGTAGTTTCGGTAATAGGCCTAAGTACCGACATTATTTTCATAGGCTAGGCTTCCCAAATCGAGTTGGAGGCACATGGGACATGCGGGATGCTGGGACAAGCGGGATGCTGGGCAATGTGTCGAAATTGGGGTGCCTCCTACGTTCTGTAAGGAAGGAGGAATATACGTAGAAACCTAGGAACACCATATTTACCTGTTCCAATTCGTATAATATGGTGATTTATACCAATTTCCTCCCGAGGATTCTTCTTCGCCGGTGACAATAACAAACGTTGGAGGTCGCTTTGTCTTCGGATCAGTTCAGTTCAGTTGGAATTCGGGAAGTTTAGCCTTAACGTCGGCACTTCCCTAAGAGGTTTTGTTATTTTTCTTTTTGTGACTTTTTGTGACGTGCTCAATTGTCTAAAAATAAATATATCTCATTTTTCATCCCTTTTTCTGAAATCTTCTTTCTTCTCTCTTCAGTCTTGTTTCTTCTCTCGTCTTCCTTCAGTCTTCTTATTTCAGTTCTTTCAATTTTTTCTCTCGTACTCTCCACATTTGATAGATTGTCTGTTTCACTCTATCGCTTATTTCTTTGTTAAATAAAAGATGTCCGATGACTTGGTTTTCATTTTCAATATAAGGCTGTTGGAACCCTGGATCTTTTATTCTGCATGCTTTATAAAATGAACAGTGTAGTAGAAAATGTTTTAGGTCTTCCGTTCCTTCCTTACACATATCACATTGTGTCTCTCCTCCCACATGCCTATTTCTATCTTTTAGATTTAAGTTATTTGTCCTACATCTGTAAAATATTATAGATGCCTGTGTGTTGTCATAAATATCTTCCTCGCTCTTAATCTCCTTTTTATAACTCGGATGTCGGATGTCGTCTCCAAGGGGCAGAACGCCTTAGCAACGGCAACTCCCTGAAGATTTAAGTTTACTTGATATTTCCTAGTTTACATTAAATGGTTTTTATCTTTCTTAACCTGGTAAGCGCTAAATAGACCTAGGGGCTAGGGTAGTTATTTGTGCATTTCTAGCCTTGGATTCTGACAGAATTTGTTATATTTACAATATAGACCATTATTTGTTTTCGGTATGCTTTTATTTTACATATATGATGTATATATGAACCTTCAAGAGTGCTAAAATAAGTGGGAAAAGCATTTGGGTGGTGAAAAACGAAGATATTGGCCACCCGGTCGTAATGTCAGGCGAGAGAGAGCTACAGGCAACCCTCCTCTCTCGCTGTCTGTGAGGTAACTGAGACGAGCGGGGCGGTGTGGGCTGGTGTCTGGGTGTTACATATCGATCTTTTCTGCAACCCACTTGTGCTACATTATCGCGGGAGAGAAAAATAACCGATAAATGATGATAATAAGAGGGAAAATAGGTGATAATTGAGGAGGGGAGGGAGGGTGAAATAAGGTGGGGAAGGAGGGGAGGGAGGTGGGTGAGATTTACATGGATGAGTACTGGAGGGGAATTATCTCACCTAGAGACAATTTTTTTTTTTTTTGATAGGCCCTTTTTTTTTTGGAAAGCTTCTTTTATGGTCTTGCTTCCGTGAGGCCTATCGCGTTCCCTATAGGAAGCCTTCCGTGAGGCCTATCGCGCTTGCCGGGTTAATTAGATGTTAAACTTTTAATTATTATTTCTCTCTTCTTCCACATCTTATATAAAATCTCCTTTTTCTCTTCTAGATTTTCTTCTCTGAATAAATAATCTATTATTCCAAGTTCATCTTCTTGGTATGGCTGTTGTAGTTCTTTAGCTTTCATTCTTTCATTATTTATTGATGGGCAGATGTTTCAGATCTTCATAATCATTGCCACATAGAGTGCATTCTACTTCTCCATTTGTGTCTTTACCTATCGTTTAGTTGCAGAGTTCCACTCCTGGCCTTATACAGTATGATTGAAGATGGGCGGTTATCATAAATGTTTTCTTCTTTAAAAATACTTTCTTTCCATCTTTTGTATATTACTAGGCTTGATTTACTATTTACCTCTTCTTTCCAATTTGCAGAATCCCACTTTCTTGTTTCTTCTTTTATTTCTGTTTTCTTCATTCTTATATTTTCTCTTCTCATTCCCACAGTATTCATGTAAGATTTTGTCACTTTCATCCATTTATTTCTATCATTCTCACACATTTCCCTTACTATTTCTTTCAGCAGCTGGTTTTCTCCTTCATCGATACTTTTTAAATATTGTAACCTTCCATTTATGATTCTCGTTTTCATTAGTGAGGCCCCTATTTCTATCTATCTATCTATCTATTGCCTGACGCTGTGATCCCCGAAGGGGTGGCCACGAACGAACCGCCCCCAGTCAGTCGACGCCCCTCCCCCCAACCAGCACCGCCTTCGTTCATGTACTTCCTCACTCCATCCTTCCACCTCTCATTCGGTCTACCTCTCCCTCCACCTCGCTCTCATACACCCTCTTAGTCATTCTCTCGCTTTCCATACGTTCCATATGGCCGAACCATCTCAAGTTGTTCCTTTTCACACTTTCCAGCACATCTACCTCCACACCACACCTCCTTCTTACTTCCTCATTAGTCTGTCTATCCCTCCATGTAACTCCGCACGCACTCCTTAACCTAACAAGTGCGCATGGGGGTAATTGAAAACGTCCCCCTGTGCTGACGCATTTGAGGTGTTTCCGTCACTAAAATATTCATTGTACCATTAATAGCATTAATAATTATCCATATGCACCTATTATGGGTTGATTATAAAGGTATTAACCTGAAACAACGATAAAACGAGTGAAAACAGCGTTTGGATGGTCAAAATCGGAGATATAGCCCGCGAGTTGTATAATGTATGGGTGAGGCAAACTGTTTTCCCGCCAATTTCCCCCAAGGCCACTGAGACACAGTCGATCGATACTCTCTCTCTCTCTCTTGCACTCGCTTGCCATCAGTGATGACAACACCCTGCTTGCAACTCGCTAATGTTAGCACGAAAATATACCTCAGAATAAGGGAATAATAGGGAAAATAGGTGATAACTGAAGGAGAGGAGGAAAGTGGGGAAGGAGGGGAGGTAGAGGACTGAGATTTTGCATGGCCCAGGGGCCAAAAAAAAATAAAAAAATAAAAAAATAAAAATATATTTTTTTTTTTTTCGATGTCAAAAGTTGATTTTTTATTTTACTTACTCTCAAGAGTCTTCCCGCAGTCCGCCGGGGGAACTCCTAAGAGTCTCCCCGCAGTTCCCGGGTTAAGTAATTCATTTCCACTGCTCTCACTCTTGGTCTGAGTCTCTCAACCAATGTCCATGCTTCGCTTCCGTAAGTCAGTGTCGGGATTACCACACTGTCATGCAAGGACTTCTTCACTTCCATACTGACCACCCTATTTCTTGTTACTGCTTTTAGCATTCCTACAACCCTCTTCCCCTGTTGTACCCTCTCCCTCACTTCTTCATCCATAGTCCTATCTTTACTCAACACACTGCCCAGATACTTAACCCGGGAACTGCCGGGAGACTCTTAAGAGTTCCCCCGGCGGACTGCGGGGAGACTCTTAAGAGTAAGTAAAACAAAAAATCAACTTTTGACATCGAAAAAAAAAAAAAAAAAAAAAAAAAAAATTATTTTTTTTTGGCCCCTGGGCCATGCAAAATCTCAGTCCTCTACCTCCCCTCCTTCCCCACTTTCCTCCTCTCCTTCAGTTATCACCTATTTTCCCTGTTATTCCCTTATTCTGAGGTATATTTTCGTGCTAACATTAGCGAGTTGCAAGCAGGTGTTGTCATCACTGATGGCAAGCGAGTGCAAGAGAGAGAGAGAGAGTATCGATCGACTGTGTCTCAGTGGCCTTGGGGGAAATTGGCGGGAAAGCAGGTTGCCTCACCCATACATTATACAACTCGCGGGCTATATCTCCGATTTTGACCATCCAAACGCTGTTTTCACTCGTTTTATTGTTGTTTCAGGTTAATACCTTTATAATCAACCCATAATAGGCGCATATGGATAAGTATTAATGCTATTAATGGTACAATGAATATTTTAGTGACGGAAACACCTCAAATACGTCAGCACAGGGGGACGTTTCCAATTACCCCCATGCGCACTTGTTAGGTTAAAAGAGTTGACGATCTCCATAGCCTGACCGTTCAGCTTCACCTCACACTCTGTGACTTCACCCTTTTCGAAGACCATAACCTTGCTCTTCCCGCGCATTTACCTTCAAATTCCGTTTTTCGCACACTGTTCCAAACTCATTTACCAGACCTTGCAACTCCCATTCATTATCACTCATCAGAACTGTATCATCCGCAAACAGCAGTATAGGTAGCTTCCACTCAATTCCCTCCCTCTTCAGCAATACACCAACATCCACTGCTCTTGATAGTATTTCTTTCATGACTCCATCCATATATACAGTAAACAACCACGGGGACATCACACACCCGTTTCAAACCAACATTCAGGTCAAAGAACTCGCTCTGCTCACTCTCCACACGTACTGCCGCCTTTGCACCCTCATACATGCTCTTCACTGCTTTCAGCAACTTGCCCTCTACTCCGTATATTCTAAGTACTTTCCACAAACCTTCTCTATCCACTCTGTCATAGGCCTTCTCCAAGTCCATAAAGGCAACATACACCTTTTGTTTCTTCTCCAGATACTTCTCCACAACACAATTCAGGGTAAAAATCTGATCTACACATCCTCTTCCCTTCCTAAAACCTCCCTGCTCGTCGCCTATCCATTTCTCCGTTCTCACCCTCACTCTCTCAATCACTACCCTACTGTATACCTTCCCTACTACGCTTAGAAGACATATTCCTCGGTGGTTACCACACACTCCTCTTTCCCCTTTGCCCTTATATAGGGGGACTATTATGCCAGTCTTCCAGTCATCGGGTGCACTCCCCTTCTCCCATGCTAGTTTGCACATTTTCCATACCCATTCTATCACTATCTCACCACCATACCTCAACATTTCCCCACACACTCTATCTGTTCCTGGTGCTTTCCCCAACTTCACTCTTTTCATGGCTTCCCACACTTCTGACCTCCTGATCCCCACCTCCTCCTCCACTACTTCTCTTCTTCTCCCTCCCATATCATATCCAGCTGTTTGCTGGCTCTTCATTCCTTACATTTAGCAACTCACTGAAGTACTCCCTCCATCTTTCGACTCTCTCTTGCTTCCCTATTTCACCTCTCAATTTACACTCACGCATACTAAAACTTGCTCAGGGGTGGGGCCTTCCTTCCCCTACTCTATTCTGGGCAGGTGGAAGGGGGGAATCGGGTCCAAATATACCCCCACCTTCCACCCCCATCTCCCCCGCTTTCCTTCTCTAGCTGGCAGTTAGTGATTAATGACGATTGTTCTCATGCATTGCAAATTATTGTTAAACCATCATTGCACATGCTTACAATGGCCAACTCTTATAACTTATCAGGAATTTATTGATAAATATACTGTATAATTGTATTCTCAAAATGAGTCGCTATACACGTGTGTTACAAGAATCTCAGCTGTAGTGATCTTCTCTCTCTCTCTTAACACGCTAATTACGAGGTCAGTTCCTTTTAGTTTTTAAATTATGTAATGGTTTGACAATTTGGATCATAGCAAAATGTTTAGCCTCAATATGAATACAATACACAACAATGCATCTGTCCCCAGTCAGTCGACGCCCCTCCTCCCAACCAGCACTGCCTTCATCCATATACTTCCTCATTCCATCCTTCCACCTCTCTCTCGGTTTACCTCTCCCTGTCCTTCCACCTCGCTCTCGTACACCCTCTTAGTAATTATCTCCCATACGTTCCATATGGCCGAACCATCTCAAGGTGTTCCTTTTCACACTTTCCAGTACATTTACCTCCACACCACACCTCCTTCTTACTTCCTCATTCGCCTGTCTATCCCTCATGTAACTCCGCACTCACTTCTTAACCCGGCAAGTGCGGGAAGAATCTTAAGAGTTTCCCCGGGCGACTGCGGGAAGCCTCTTAAGATCCTGGGCCTAAAAATAATCCATTTAAAACACCCCCAAAAAACTTGAACCCTTTTTTTTGTTTTTTGCCCCTGGGCCATGCCAAATATCACCCTCCTTCCCCATTTCACCCCCCCCTCCTTCACTTATCACCTATTTTCCCTGTTATTCCCTTATTCTGTGGTCTATTTTTGTGCTAACATTAGCGAGTTGCAAGCAGGGCGTTGTCATCAGTGTTACCAAGCGTGGGAATTAGGGGAGATGTCAGGAAGAGAATTGAGAGGTACCTCCAGTGTCTCTCAAAGCTTCGTGAGTGGAAGGTTGGCTCACACTCACTCACACACTCTCGCTTTCATTTCCCGATTTTGACCAGCCAAACACTGTTTCCACTTATTTTATTGTTGTAACTGGTTAATATCTTCATATTAATGGTAAAACAGGCGCATATGAATAAGTATTAACGATATTTATGGTAAAATAACGAAATTAGTGATGGGAACAGCTCAAATACGTGCGCACAGGCGTGTGGTGTCTCATACCCCCCATGCGCAGCGGAGAGGTTAAGTAACTCATTTCCACCCCTCTCACTCTTGGTCTGAGTCTCACCACCAACGTCCATGCTTCGCTTCCGTAAGTCAGTGTCAGGATTACCACACTGTCATGTAAGGACTTCGATCACTTCCATACTGACCACCCTATTTCTTGTTACTGCTTTCAGCATTCCTACAACCCTCTTTCTCTGTTGTACCGTCTCCCACACTTCCTCATCCATAGTCCCATCTTTACTCGGCACACTGCCCAGATACTTAAATGAGCTGACAATCTCCATAGCCTGACCATTCAACTTCACCTCACACTCTGTCGCTTCACCCCTTTCGAAGACCATAACCCTGCTCTTCCCCGCATTTACCTTCAGATTCCGTTTTTCGCACACTGACCCAAACACATTTAATTTACCAGACCCCAACTCCCATTCATTATCGCTCATCAGAACTGTATCATCAGCAAACAGCAGTACAGGTAGCTTCCACTCATTTTCCTCCCTTATCAGCGATACATCAACATCCACTGCTCTTCTTTGTATTTCTTTCATGACCCCATCCATATATACATTAAAAAACCACGGGGACATCACACACCCCTGTTTCAACCCAACATTCAGATCAAAGAACTCGCTCTGCTCATTCTCCACACGTAGGCTACTGCCGCCTTTGCACCCTCATACATGCTCTTCACTGCTTTCAGCAACTTGCCCTCTACTCTGTATATTCTAAGTACTTTCCACATACTATAATAATAATAATAATAATAGTTCTTAAAGCTAGCGCATGCTAAGCTAGCTAAGGATAGCTCAATAAGGCCGATTAGGCGTATTTCCATTGGGGTCCTGTACTACTATCCCATCCCTTTGCTCATGAGGGATGGTAACGACTCAGTGCTTGTGAAAAATCTTTAATGCGCCGAGCGTGGGCGCGAACCCGGGCCTTCTGGGTGGAAGTCCGAGACGCTAGTCACTACACCAAGCGAGCCTTCTCTATCCACTCTGTCATAGGCCTTCTCTAAGTCCATATAAAGGCAACATACAGCTTTAGTTGCTTCTCCAGATATTTCTTCACAACACAATTCAGGGTAAAAATCTTATCTACACATCCTCTTCCCTTCCTAAAATCGCCCTGCTCATCATCTATTAATTACTCCATTCTCGCTCTCACTCTCTCAATCACTACCCTACTGTACACCTTCCCTACTACGCTTAGAAGACATATTTCTCGGCGGTTACCTTCTTAACCCTTCTGGCCCGGGCTGCCTTTCTAAATGACGGAGCTCGTATCCGGGCGATCTGGCTGAAAAATGACACTCGTAAACAAAGGTCTATCTCCCTTAACCCGGGAGCTACGGGGAGACTCTTAACCTGACAAGCGCTAAATAGACCTAGGGGCTAGGGTAGTTATTTGTGCATTTCTAGCCTTGGATTCTGACAGAATTCGTTATATTTACAATATAGAGCATTATTTGTTTTCGGTATGCTTTTATTTTACATATATGATGTATATATGAACCTTCAAGAGTGCTAAAATAAGTGGGAAAAGCATTTGGGTGGTGAAAAACGAAGAAATTGGCCACCCGGTCATAATCTCAGGCGAGAGAGAGCCACAGGCAACCCTCCTCTCTCGCTGTCTGTGAGGTAACTGAGACGAGCGGGGCGGTGTGGGCCGGTGTCTGGGTGTTACATAACGATCTTTTCTGCAACCCACTTGTGCTACATTATCGCGGGAGAGAAAAATAACCGATAAATGATGATAATAAGAGGGAAAATAGGTGATAATTGAGGAGGGGAGGGAGGGGGGAATAAGGAGGGGAGGGGGGGTGGGTGAGATTTACATGGATGAGTACTGGAGGGGAATTATCTCACCTAGAGACAAATTCCTTTGTTTTGATAGGCCCTTTTTTTTTTTGGAAAGCTTTTTTTATGGTCTTGCTTCCGTGAGGCCTATCGCGTTCCCTATAGGAAGCCTATCGCGCTTGCCGGGTTAAGAGTTCCCCCGGCGGACTGCGGGAAGACTCTTGAGAGTAAGTAAAATAAAAAATCAACTTTTGACATCGAAATTTTTTTTTTTTTTTTTTTTTTTTTTTTTTTTTGGCCCCTGGGCCATGCAAAATCTCAGTCCTCTACCCACTTTCCTCCTCTCCTTCAGTTATCACCTATTTTCCCTATTATTCCCTTATTCTGAGGTATATTTTCGTGCTAACATTAGCGAGTTGCAAGCAGGGTGTTGTCATCACTGATGGCAAGCGAGTGCAAGAGAGAGAGAGAGAGTATCGATCGACTGTGTCTCAGTGGCCTTGGGGGAAATTGGCGGGAAAGCAGTTTGCCTCACCCATACATTATACAACTCGCGGGCTATATCTCCGATTTTGACCATCCAAACGCTGTTTTCACTCGTTTTATTGTTGTTTCAGGTTAATACCTTTATAATCAACCCATAATAGGCGCATATGGATAATTATTAATGCTATTAATGGTACAATGAATATTTTAGTGACGGAAACACCTCAAATACGTCAGCACAGGGGGACGTTTTCAATTACCCCCATGCGCACTTGTTAGGTTAATACAAGAGGTACAATAATGAAATAAATAATACAATGTGCGCCTTACCTTGCTGCGTAGACTGACGTTGAGTATAGAGCTCTCTAGCTCAACTGGTTCCGGAGTTATGGCGATGTTAGTGGAGGTAACTTTTGCCGCGTATTTACCTCGGCGCGTCCGAACACTCGACCGTGGCCCCGGCTACAACGCCCTGTTGCACTCATCGCCCTACCCGCAATTATGCCGGGAAGCGATTTGAGTGTTTTTATTGTTTATTATGCCATTTATTATAGTTATGTTATTTTCACTCAATAGTTATTTTTATAAAGTTATTTGTGTCTGTCACTTATAGCCTACTTAGTTTTATTGTTATTATTATAGTAGTTATTATTATTTATACTGGACTATGGTAATTGATAAGTGTAATTTTCACTTTTATTTATTGTTAGGTAAGCTAATAATATAATTATATAGGGTCACTTTCACTTGCTCATATTGTTATGAAGGCACTTATTATTACTTATGTGTGTCTCCTTCACTTATACTTAGTTTAATTATTATTATAGTGTCACTTTCACTGGACTAGGATAATTGATAGTGTCATTTTCACTTATTTATTGATAGAGGTAAGCTATAATATATATTTTAGTGTCACTTTCACTTGTTCATATTGTTATGAAGGCACTTATTAATTTATTATTACTTATGTGTCTCTTTCACTTATACTTAGTTTTAATATTACTATTAGCCTACATTTTAGAGTGTCACTTTCACTGTCATTGTCACAGGCACTTCAATATTGCACTAGAATGTGAGTCGTTGAAGCACCGTCCAGCACACAGCGCCACTTCACACTCGAGGCATTCCCATGAGGTTTTGCTCACTTTGTGGGGTCTGCGAGTTGTGTGGCTGCACAATTTTTTTTTTTTTTTTTTTTTAAGAGACAATGAACGGAGGAAGGAAAAACACAGATAAAACAAAAAGGTCCATGTGCCTAAAGGCATCCTCCATTCATAAAATGTTTGTAACAACTGGATTTAAACATTTGTAGATTGTAAGTTTGTGGAAAGCAATTCGAGGGAACTGAATTCCAAATAGTAGCAGCTCTGGGGATAAATGAATTCTGATAAGCAGAAGTTCTGCATTGTAGAGGAGAAAGTGTAAATTCATGGGCGCTCTCAGCTGCCCTAGTTCTACGGGGAAAGATGTGGAGAGGCGGCACAATTGAAGCAAGTTCCTCGGAACAATTGCTGTGAAAATATCTGTAGAATAATGCAAGGGATGCAACGTTTCTTCGTATGGATAGTGTAGGAAGGTTCTGTGTGATTGCAGGGTTATTGATTAATCTAATAGCTTTATTTTGAATTTTGTCCAACTGCCTCAATGCAACCACTCCACTTCCACCCCACAGAGGTGAACAGTAATCCATCTGAGAATGCACATGACTTTTATATATTACGGCCAACTGCTCGTCAGTGAAGAATTCTCGAACTCTGTACAGGAGTCCCAGTTTTGTAGAGGCATTCTTAGCAATGCTTCTAACATAATGTGTCCAGCTCAAGTTAGTAGTTAATGTTACACCGAGAATGTCAATACTAGGGGAAGTGGGAATAATTACATCATTAAAAAATATATGGGAGTCAGTGAGATTCTGTCGGTTAGAAAATTGAATGTACTTGGTTTTCTGTGCATTAAAGGAAACTAATTCTTTTGTCCCCATTCATTAATTCTAGAAGGTCCTGGTTCAGAGAAATTGCAGTGTTTATTTTTGAATTTATAAGATCAGGTTGGGTGAAAGAATTGGTAAATGTGAAGGAACTGTGGAGTGTTGAGTCATCTGCATAGGAATGTATTGGATTAGGAGTGGTAGATATGAGATCATTGATTTGAATGAGGAACAGAGTTGGGGCCAAAACTGATCCCTGGGGAACACCAGCATTTATTGAGTGAAATTGAGAATAAAGGCCATCTACCATTACACGTATTTTTCTGTTATGAAGATAAGAAGAAATTAGTGGAACTAATGATGCAAGGCCGTAGTGTGACATCTTCGACAATAAGGATTGATGCCAGACTCTATCAAATGCCTTTGATATATCCAGTGCTATTGTATGTGTTTCACCATGTTGGTCTGTAGCTTGGTTGATTTGATGCGTAAGAAGGCAAAGAATGTCTGCAGTTGATTGACATCGTCTAAAACCATATTGCCTATCACTGATTAATTTATTATTCTCAAGATGCTTAATTATGTGATTATTTAATATAATTTCAAAGACTTTACCTAGAGTGGAAGTTATAGCTATTGGTCTGTAGTTTGATGGATCTGAAGAGGCACCTTTTTTAGGAACTGGATGGATGTTTGCTTCTTTCCAGGGTACTGGGAAGCATGAGGTATGAGTACACAGACCTCTTCTGACTCCTAACTGTACTACCTGGTGCTTTGAAAGGAAGGGGGTGGAGCTGGTGCTTCCTGAAGAAGTCGGCACACCCCGTGCGGTCCAGCTGGCCTGGTCCTTGTAGTGGTCTCCCAGGTTCTGCATATTTAGCCAGGAGCTCAAGTTGTTGTTGTTGTTGTTTTTCCCCAAGCTGCCTGGCCGAACAGCCCCAAGGCCCTGAGCAAGGCCAAGGCCACAACCGAGCGCCCCCACAGAACCCTCCCCGCCGACCACAATAAAGCCTGGGCGACCGAAGCCACTCCATGGCGGGGAGCTGAGGAGGGCGCGGAAACGCCCTGGAAACCAAAGCCCCACCCAGGGCCCTGTGCCCCTCAGCAATTATGAAGAGAAAGTTGAGGGGCAAAGGAAAGATGTGACGCTTTGGCTTCCAATCTTGGTAGATTAGGAGGTCAATCCACGCAAGAGACGCCGTCACTTGAGATCTAGAAAATATATAAGTAAAAGGAACAGTCAGAGTAAGCTATAGGTATGGCAGAGATCGCTCAGTTCTCACTCTGATAGACCAGCCCAGCACCACAGGAGCTCAAGTATCACCTGCTTGTGGAACTTCCGCAGGGACATGTACTTCTTGGCTCCGAGAGTCCACAGACGGTAGATGTTGTAGGCATTGAGGGCCGACATATCTACCGTATGCAGAATAAACTTCTTATACCACCTGCAAGATGTTCGCAGGCAGTCGATGAAGCCCATCTGCATGTCGGACTTGTCGACGAGGCGCATATTTAGGTTGTAGTCCAGGACAGCAGCTGGTTTCTGGACGGGGTTTTTCGTTCTTCGGTCCACCTTCCCTGTGGCGACCATCTCGGCCTTGTGGCATGTGGTGAGGAGGTTGACCTTCCGCTGGTCATGCCAGTGGATGGAGAGGATGGGGCCACTCTTCTTGTGGAAGATGTCCGTCTTCTTCGTCTTTGTTGGGTAGGTTGGCATGCCCCTCCTCTTGGCCTTGACTGTGCCGACAGTTCCGGTCTTGCGGTCATGGAGGTACAGTAGGGTCCCGCATAAAACGAGAAATTGGTCGATAAACGAGGGCGTTCTATGCGATTTCGTTCTATGTGAACACGGCATTTTGGTGGCCCAATATGGTCAATGTTCACTGTAAGCGTAAATTTCCGTCAGGAGCGTACGATATTTTGTACGTTTTGTATGATATTTCGGCGCTCTATATGAGAACTCCACGGATTTGCCCCACTTTGGCGGCAGACTCGTTTTATGTGATCACATTCGTTCTGATCGAAAATTAAATATTAATATTTTAGGTCGCTCGTTTTTATCTGAACACGTTTTATGCGGGACCCTGCTGTACTTGGTTAAGATGGGCGACGTGTAATAGTTATCAGTGTAGAGAATGTGGTTCTTATGGAAGTGTTTCTCCATCATTCTCTGCACGACAGCGCCGCCAAATCCAATGTCGGGGTCAGTCTGAATTTCGCCACCACTGCCGCTGTAGACCACAAAGTCCAGCACATATCCCGTCTTGTAGTTGCAGAGGACGAAGAGCTTGATGCCGAAGTGGTGTCTCTTGGACGGGATATACTGCCTGAAATGCAGCCTACTACGGAACAGGACCAGAGACTCATCGAGGCATATCTTCTGAAATGGAATCAGGTAGGTGGTAAACTGATGACGTATCATGTCATACAGCTTCCTGATTTTCCATAATGAGTCGGGAAGGTGGACTGCCATGTTGTTGGTCAGGTGGAGATAGGAGAGGATGTCAAAGTACCTGTCCCTGGACAAGTACTTGCTAAATGCTGGAGTCGTGATGAGGTCGGCAGTGATCCAATAGTCTGCCAGAGCGTGCTTCCTGATATGTGTCATCAGCATAGTCAGTGCCAAGAACACATACAGTTCTGCCACAGTGACGGCTCTCCATGCCACCATCTTGGCACTGGTCTTCCTGCAAAGAAAGTTGGCACAGATCTCATGATGGTTGTTGGTCTCCTCGACGAGGTATTCCATGACTTCATTGTCATAGAAGCCACAGAAAAGTTCACTGGGGGTAGCATTTGGGCCACAGGGATATGCTGGTGACACCCCGGAATCTATCTGCTGCTCGTCAAAGGCAGGACAATCTGGCTCAAAATCCGCCCCATCTCTCCACACAAACAAGTTGGATGAGCGCGCATGTGCAGGCGCAGCAGGCACACGCCCAGGCACACTCCCTTGCCCACGCGGACGCCCTGCACGCCCAGAGGCAGCGGCGTCGGCAGGCTGCGCCGCACGCCCACAACCTCGCCCTCGAACTCGTCGTGTCGGGACTTCCTTCTCTTCCACATCCTCTTCGTCGTCCTCCTCCTCCTCAGGCGATGTCAGGTCAACTGGGGCAATGTTGGGGTCGTCAGCATCTTCGGAGGAGGACAATTCCGGTGAAGAAGTGACCGGGCGCCGGCGGCGTGGGGGGCAGGAGGCTGCGGGAGGTTGAACAATGGGAGCCTCAGCCTCGGGAGTTGGGCTCCTTTTACGGCGAGCCGAGGGCTTCTCCCCTGCAAATAATGCTCTACGATGCGGGGCCTGTGGTGGCACACTGTGGGAGGACAATGCCGCCCCACTAGTACCACTTGTAGAGGCCCTTTGCACATTGTGATGGCGAGATGAAGCCGAGGGCTGTGGGTGACCTGCGTGGCGTCCCGGGTCAAGGCGTCGGGACAAAGGAATGTGTGTGGTTGCTAGACCAGGGTCGGCGTCACTATCACTATCTTCGCCTTCCCTAGCTTTTCGGCTGCACTTTTCACTAAAGATTGTTTGTAAAAGTATTTACCCACTTTCAAGGGCGTACGGGCAGGCAAAGAGGAAGGTCCCGGGCTAGGGCTAGGGCTAGGCCTAGGGTGACCACGCAAAGATGGCGACGGGGTAGGCCTAGGCACACTCCGGAAGTTCGACTGCACCTTCCTGCAACACTTCCACATCAGGATCATCACTACTATATCCTCCCTCAAACAAGTCAACATTGTCATCATCCCCAAACCCCACAAAACCATCGTCTTCACTCCCTTATAAACTGTTCTTTATCAATCAAGCTTTCACCACTGCTTTCTTCAATGGCAAAAAGTTCTCTCTCTATCGCACTATCACCCAATAATACCTTTGCTTTCTTGCGTTGAGCCTTTTTCTTGCTTGCAACAGGCGTAGATGTAGCGAGTGGCGTGCGGGAGGTTGCACAGAATCGGACGCGTCGGAATTCATTATTTCACTATAACTCGCCATGGCGGGCACGTAGGAACTGATAACGGTAGTAGTTGAGGCTTGGTGGCTCTGCGATCGCCCCTGCAAAGGACATTTTCGCCGCGCGGATTTCAAAGCAAGCTTTCAAGCATAGGGATTTTAAAAGGACACCCGGGCTCCAGCCCATCTGCCGCAGTGTCATTTTAAAATTACACCCGGGCCAGAAGGGTTAAACTGCACAAAATCGTCTAAACATAGCAAAAACAAAATTAAAAAGACGTCTCCGGTACAGAAGGGGTTAACCCTCGAGTTGAGTATTAACTATTGGCAAAGTGTAAGTGGTGGAGTGTGTGATGTGAGTGCAGAGAGAGTTGATTCTTGATTGGAGGACTGTGAGGGATGTTGTGTAGCGTGTGTGCGTGCAGAGAGTGTACGTGTGTGGAGAAAGAGTGTGTGTGTCAGTAGAAAAAGAGTGTGGGTCAGTAGAGAACGAGTGTGTGTCAGTAGAGAAAGAGTGTGTGTGAGTAGAAAAAGAGTGTGTGTCAGTAGAGAACGAGTGTGTGTCAGTAGAGAAAGAGTGTGTGTGAGTAGAAAAAGAGTGTGTGTCAGTAGAGAACGAGTGTGTGTCAGTAGAGAAAGAGTGTGTGTGAGTAGAAAAAGAGTGTGTGTCAGAAGAGAAAGAGTGTGTGTCAGTAGAGAATGAGCGTGTCAGTAGAGAAAAAGTGTGTGTCAGTAGGCCTACATATATGTATATCAATAATATATAATAATGGTAGGCCTATTATATGTAGAAGTTTTGGTAAAGCTTGGTGAAGATTTTAACGTTGAATGGCGGGTGCCCGAAAGGGGTTGAAATAGGGGAGCTATCCCCCCGCCAAAGGCGGCTTTCTAGGTCCTTTCCTAGCTGATGCTGAGAGGATTGGGTTCTAGTCATGTGGTAATGGGCTGGTCTATCAGAGTGAGAACTGAGCGATCTCTGCCATACCCATAGCTTACTCTGACTGTTCCTTTAACTTGTATATTTTCTGGATCTCAGGTGACGGCGTCTTTTCCGTGGATTGACCTCCCAATCTACCAAGAGTGGAAGCCAAAGAGTCACATTTTTCCCTTGCCCCTCAACTTTCTCTTCATAATTGCTGAGGGGCACAGGGCCCTGGGTGGGGCTTTGGTTTCCCGGGCGTTTCCGCACCCTCCTCAGCTCCCCGCCATGGAGTGGCTTCGGTCACCCAGGCTTTATTGTGGTCGGCAGGGAGGGTTCTGTGGGGGCGCTCGGTTATGGCCTTGGGATTCCTCGGGGCCTTGGGGCTGTTCGGCCAGGCAGCTTGGGGAACAACAACAACAACAACAATGTTGAATGTTGGCATTGCCACCTGAACCACCTGTGTGCAAGCAAAAACGTCAACATTTACGAACTCATAGAAGTGTTACACAAGGAGAGTAAATTCATATCTACTCAGTGCCAACTGGAGGTGTTGTTTGTTATTATGAGGGTTTATTTGTATAGAAGCAGCTGGGCGAGAAAAATCGAATGGAGCCAAGTAGAATTCCTTAGGACTTATAGTTTGGGCTACAGAGGACTTTTAGAGTCCAAAAAACGGTCCCCTGGGCCCTCCAGGAAGGCCAAGTCAAAATCGAAATCCTAAACTAATGGTCCGATTTTTAGACGCACCACGGGCAAGCTTCTTTGGGTGACCACCAGATGGAGAATGGTCGCTTTTGGGACGAACCACTATATTTTTTAGGTCAAAAAGAAATACACCAAGATTATGCGTTGTATACTATTAGCAGCCATTAGTATGATTTTTTAAGCAGTTTTCATGTGTTTAATTTGTAGCATATTCGCTCTTTGTAAATATAAAACTAGATTTCTCTGAATGTCTAAACCTTTGTACACAATATATTATCACTTCAGTTCCTCTATTCAGAGGTTTAGGAAGTAAATAATTCATCCAATGTAACTTTCTTAGAAGTGTTTGACATTATATAGTGCTTAAACCTCACGTAGAGTAGAATATTATAATACTGTAGTCCATAAAATAAGACAGGCTTTACCAAATATTTGTCCTGAGCGTCGAGCGTCGACTTGCTTGGGCAAGTCAAGCTTATCAATTTTGCTGCCTGTACCAAAATCTCTATCCGTAAACAGGTCTCCTCGCCGTGCTAGGATTTCGCCATTCCTTTGCTCTTTATTACTATATCACGAAAAGCATGATTATATTTTCATATACTGTAAGTATGCTCTATTAATTGATGCAATGTATTATCATAATATGATAAGTTATTACAAGAAATCAACAGAAGTTCTGGAAAATTAAGTAAGCTATCGATATAGTGTTTGGAAACAAAAAGGACAGTGGGTTGCTTGCGCGTGTGAGTGTGAGGAGTGGGGGAGAGTGTGGATCGTACGTCGGCAGTGATGACTTAAGGGGACTCCTGCCATATCCTCATATAAATACGCATCCATACGTTTATTGAGTTTTAACTATAGTTAAACTTACTGACAGCAGCTTATTCCACTGTAAACAATTCTACTATAACATGTGTTTATTATATATACTATTTCTATAAGGATTTGGTGCTTATCAAGTTAACATTCATACTTTGCAAGCAATTTGTAGATTCTCATATATATATTTTTTTCGCCATGTGTAATGATTATAGGGATATACTGTAGTTGATACATATATTAATTGTGTGTGCATAAATATATATGTTACTACCAAAAAAACACCATTTGTGAATGTAGTGTCTTTTAAATAAAGCTGGATATATTGTTGAGTTGCCTAGTTTATTACCGCTTGTCCTATGCCCTGCGGCTATACGACAATTCTCCATCTGGTGGTCACCCAAATAAGCTTGCCCGGGCACGTCTAATTCTGTTTGCGCCATTCGATTCAGCTTGCCAAAGTGTACTTGTGGTATAAATTTAAACAAAATCCTATCATAAATAACTCGTCTATGGAGTTTTTAAACTATAAAATAGGCAAATTGGGCCTAAAAATTGGTCAAAATTAAACAAAAAAGTATACCGTTGGAATCGCAACGACGAGACGAATCCAAAGACACCCATATCTTGAAATGTAAAAATTCGACCAAAATCAACAATTTCCCTAACCTAACTTCACGGAAAAAAACCTAACCTAACCTAACCTAACCTAACCTCACCGAAAATTAGGTTAAGTAAGGTTAGGTTAGGTTAGGTTACTTTTTTTGTTAACTAACAAAAAAAGTAGGCCTAACCTAACCTCACGGAAAAGTAACCTAACCTCACGGAAAAGTAACCTAACTTAACCTAACCTAACCTAACCTCACGGAAAAGTAACCTAACCTAACCTCACAAAAAAGTAACCTAACCTAACCTAAAAAATTGTCAAAATTAAAAGCAAATTATACCGATGGAATCGCAACGACAAGATGAATCCAAAAAAAAAAAAAAAAAAAAAACGATTCTGGGCGATAATGAAATCTACGACCATGTCTAGAAGCAGCTCGGCGAGAAAAAACGAATTGCACCAGTTAGAATTCTCTAGGACTTATAGTTTGGGCTACAGAGGATTTTTAATGTCCAAAAAACGGTGCCCTGGGCCCTCCAGGAAGGCCAAGTCAAAATCGAAATCCTAAACTAATGGTCCGATTTTAATTCTGTTTGCGCCATTCGATTCAGCTTGCCAAAGTGTACTTATGGTATAAATTTATACAAAGTCCGAACAAAAACATCCTAACCTACTATGGAGTTTTTAAACTTTAAAATAGGCCTAGTGGGCCTAAAAATTGGTCAACATTAAAAACAAATTATACCATTGGAATCGCAACGACGCGACGAATCCAAATACTGTATGTCATAATCTTGAACAGTCAAAATCTGACCAAAATCAACGATTTCCCTAACCTAACCTCACGGAAAAGTACTCAAGTCAAAATCAAAATATAAACCAATGGTCCGATTTTAATTTTGTTTGCGCCTTCGAAGTGACCTTGATGGAGCTTTCTATAATGGAGTTGGTTAGGCGAGAGGACATATTTAAATATATAACATGAACATTACTTATTAACCAGTAATTACTAATCAAAGATCCACTATGAGTATTTAAAAGGCAAAATATGCACTGTCAAATTAACGTAATCCAATCTCTTGAAAGAATATACACATCTACAAGGCCAGAGATAAAAACTGATAGGCCTACTTTGCATTGATTTTTATTCAGTTTCTAATAAATTTCACAATACAAATAATCTGTTTATATGCACATACTGTACTGTACACTCTCTTGTATAAACAACTCATTTCTATTAGGGACTCTAACCATTCATTCATGTTATAATTAAGGTAGTGTCACACGGCCAATATTAGCTAATAACTTTAGGCTATTGAAGTTTGGAATTTGGAATTCTCATAAGTTTTTTTTATATAATTTGTGATGTGTGCTTTTAAATCTTAGTCTAAAATATATTATAAACATGGTCATATGGCATTTTTCCAAACATTGTTCCATGTATTTAATATAAAGCCCTATGAATTAGCAATTTGAGTCATTTATCTCAATAAACGGGAAAAAACAAAGTACAGTAGTTAACCCCACTACATCTTTATGTATATACTTTTTTGTTTGTAACTCATAAGAGGAAATCTGCCACAAGAACTGGCTTGTGTGACACTCCTTTATATGTGTATAATAAAAAATAAAGATGACATGGCTGTGCTGGAAGAGGGTATCACAGGAGAGCTTTTATAATTAATTTTTAATGGTCAACATTTTGCTGGCAATATTTTTGTGATCTTTTGCATTGGTATCAGAAACTAAACTGGACAGATAAATTTAGGTGACAGAATTTCTTAAATAGTACACAGTACCTCATAAGCTGCCAAACCAGTGTTGACGATAAAAGTTGAGTCAAAAAGCACTTATGTGGTATCACTAATACAGAACAGTATACTGTATGTTAATGAATGATGTGAAACTTTGTATATGATATTATGTGGCTATAATAATAGTGTTAAAAATGTAATAATGTAGTTGCAGAAAATTACCTAAGAACTCTAACTAAAGCACAAAGTAGCATTAAACAAAATGAAGTACCGGTACTAGCTATAAAAAAAACAGAAAAAACAAATTAAAGAAATTTTACTAATGGATTACTGTAATATGGAGAATAAAATTGTATTTTCTTAGACATATGATTAAATTATGATGATCAAAATGGTAGTACATATAGTTATATTTATATATTATATAATCTTATGTACACACTCATCTTTCACCATGAGCTGTAGCAAAGTAGTCTGAAGTTAGCTATATAAAAAAAAATATATACCATCAACCCGCATTCATGAAAAAAAAAATCTGTGCATCAAGTTTAAAACAATGTTTAGGCTTGAGTCCTACTAGCAACTTAACTTACCTCGAACAATTTGGAAATGGTAATGTTAACAAAAAATAGCAAAAATACTGTCAAATAATATATAAAAATAAACAGGAAAACAGACAACCTATACAGGTAGGTGATAATTTACTATTACTGTACTTGTAATATATTTCCAAGTTAACATTATTCATCAGATAATAACTCTCTAATAGTCCACGGTTGCCTCCGGATAATTTAAGGGGAGATGGGCCGGTTTTCTGGTCCCTCTTCTCCCTCATGTTTTCAGATTTTATGATGTTTGCCCCCATTAGTTTTTATTTTAAGACCTTTCGCCCAATTTGTTTGTCAAGATGAAGACCTTTCGTGCTATTTAGGTGTCGATTTTTCTCCTGACGAACAATAGTGAGCCAAATGTAATTTTGGAAGAACCGGCCTTCGGCCGGTAATAGTACAAATTAATATAGAAGGGGGATCTAATGGATGTTTTTTAAAGTTTGATGGAGGTATAGGAAGGAAACTAAATAAATAATATACATATATATGAAATAATCAACCAAAGAATATACCGGTACCCTTCCCCCTTAACTGAGGCTGCTTGTGGAGGGGTGAGGAAAGACTGCCACAGAATTTTTATAAAACTGTAATTTAGATCAATTTCAGACCAGATATGCAGAATTAAAAATACTCTGGAGGCCTATGGAAAGACCACGGAACTTATGGCTGATGTAAGTCGACCAATCCTGTGACAGGATACTTGATGCGGGTCGGGCAGATGCCTGGAGTCTCGCCACGGAGTAGAGTAGGAGGGTGAGTGCAGCTACACGCTGTCACAGCGTATGCCCCCATTGATAGATTGATATATATATATATACGGTATATATACTGTATATGGTATTATATATTATGAACTACAAGATTAACCAACAAGATCTTTATACTTACAATACTTATATACTTGTTTGGGTCCATTAACCCCTATACCTAGGCTTTGCACTGGCCAGGTGGTGGTCTGAGGTTTTTTAGTTTTATTATTATTATTTTGTTTAATATTTTGTTATACAAATTGTAATTTTTCTCATATTGTGATTTTGTTTAGCCTTTTTTGTTTTATTGGTTGAGACTGTAGGTTAATGTTTTGTTTGCTGTGTTCAGCGCGCATTTCAGGTAAGTTGTTGAGTGTCATATATATATTATCCATACTTAAAATACACACCACAAACTCGTCTGTAGCTTTCTTCACCTTCCCGAGGCGATAAGTTGAATACATGGTTTTGTGGTTTTCTGGGGGGTCGGAAATTATCAACAATGCACATTGGTAGTCTGGTGAGGGTGAAATTTACGAGTGCGTGTCAGGGACAACCTTCCTCAACTGTGGACCATCCCACACTAAAGCTGTGTGAGTGCATCAGTCTTTTGATAAGTTAATTTGACTTTATAGTCTTTGTCCCAGTTTTGGTTTTAGTTTGCAAGTTTTACATTTTAATTTACCCTCTCCAGATGCCAGGAAAATATAGTTACTGCAGAAGTGTGTACATCTATTGACATTTCCAAGGGCCAAAAGTTGTAAATTCACCCATACATTGTTAAAATAAAATTTAATTATTATAAAAAAATTATCTGTAAATATAAGCACATGCAAAGAATCTACACATAGCATTGATCTACCAACCAACACAAATGAATTAATACAGGTGGTTATGAAAGGTCTTAAAAAAAAAAAAAAAAAAAAAAATATAAAAAAAAAAAAATGCCTGACTGATATAGGCCTATTGTGTAAAGGGGGTATAACACGAGGGCTTTTATTGGCCATTTATGAAGGCCAACATTATTCACGCAACATTTCTGTGATCTTTTGCACTGGTATTGGAAACTAGACTTGATTTATTTAGTTGACATTATTCTTTAAAATTACTGTGTAAGTTAAACTGCCAGGCCAGAGTTGCCAAATAAAGTTGAGTGAAAAAGCACTCGTGTGATATATACCAGTTAAGGCCCTCGTCACACGAACATTCTAGCGGCGAATATCCTCGGAGTAATAGTATCGGAGTCAAAATTATCTTGAAGTCCAGACTATTATTTGACTATTTGCACCTTTATCAAGAAGGTAGTTCAATTCTTGTAAGCTCGTAATCTAGAATAGTAAATATTAACTGCAAGAATACTTGACACATATCCCTCAAAAATATCTACAGTAATAACTTGTAGTGGGTAACATACTCCGATGGACGCTAAAATGGCTCGTACGACACCGGCTTATAGTGTCAGGAAGATCAGAGGTGCACCAATCTAGTATATCTTCATCACATTTGTGCTCTCTTCATAGCTTATACTGCACCAACTCCACGCTGGCTGCAATCTAGGGAGAGAAAATATAGTACTGTATAATATATTACACACATACAGTACATACATACATACATTAAAGATTATGATCTACATGTGAGTAAGTAAGTTTGTTTGTTCACATTATAGGAACTAGGGAGAGCCCTTTCATGGTCAATAATGGCAGCATCTCTCTGAAATTCTTCCTTTCACATAGGATTCTCGCGACTGAGCAGGCCTCAGCCCTACAATCATCATCAATCTTGTCGCCCAAGTAACAGAACTTATTGACACATTCCAGGTGAACATCCCCGAACTCTACACCACCAGTGGATTCGGTACTGCCAAGATTCCAAGACAACCGAACATATGGCACATTCAAAGTTAACGGTCTGCGACAAGGGTCCCATCAAACCACTACACTTCTTATGCACCCATCCCTGGCATGTGTAAGTTGTAACACCGAATTGAATTACACCCAACCCTCTTTTTACAGACAGGACAAGGCAAACTACCACTCTGTACTGCAGTTCCGCAGTCACTGCCGCTGATCATGACTTTTGTCATGCCTGTGTTCACTCTTAATCCCTTTTCTGCCATTCCCTCCCGCCACCTTAGTAACATTGTCTCAGCCTCAGCCGCACTATTAGCAATCAGCACCAGGTTATCTACAAAGAGCGGTTCTATGAAAGTTCGGCATCAGAAACTTGGGCACCGAATTTGCGGCACCAGAAACTTGGGCACCGCATTTTTGGCACCGTGATATTTGGGCACCTAGAATTTTCGGCACCATGACATTTGGGCACCTAGAATTTTCGGCACCGTGATATTTGGACACCTAGAATTTTCGGCACCATGATATTTGGACACCTAGAATTTTCGGCACCATGACATTTGGGCACCTAGGCCCGAATTCAGAACAGTGGTTTAAACCTCCTCGCTGGTTTAAACCCGAGATTGAAACTCAATCCAGGACTATCGGTATTCAGAATACAATCCTGAGCCGCTTATCCAGTCAATCCGCGGATTACTCGATCCGAGGTTTAAACCTGCGGGAGAGTAGGTTTGAAGTTAGATCGAAGTTATAAAAACATCAAATTAATTATGATAGCTTACACTAATCCATAAGGAATCCATAACATAAATTATTAAAGACTGGCACTGACTATTTGCAGTCATTCTAAGCAAGGATTTATATAAATAATGGATGACAAGTGTAAGAATGCAGCTCAGGCAGTCAATCCGAGGTTTAAACCAGCGGGAGGCTTGACAGACGATCGATCGAAGGCTTCCTATTCGCCACTAAAATCTCTTATTATTACTTCCAACTAACACAAACTGTCATTAAACCGATTCTATTATATTGTAAAAAACGGCAACAATTTTTACATTACGTTGGAAATTGTCTAAGCATACGAAAAAATAAATAATAAGTGCCAAGGGAACGAAGCATCGCCGTAGCCTAGTCATTGATGTGGTTATTCGATAATAGGTGTAAGTGTCTTGATAACCTGAAATGCCTCTATGCTGAATAAAATTAATTTTATAATTAAATGTCCACGAACATATATTATAATTATATGTTAGTACAGTATTTTATTAGTTTATCATAGAACCAATAGTATTAGTTCATTACATGTTGCACAGCAAATAAGCTATAATTATTCACTGTATCCATGCAGTTAGTAATCCTTTGTACAAATTAAAATATATAGCTTATATAAATAAGGAATCACAAGTGAACCATTGTCTTCAAATGTATTTAACAAGTAGCCTAGGATAAGAGAGATAATTTGTATGAGTTGTCTTTTCCATAGCTTAGTAGGTTGCAATGCTGCATAGTTTAAATCACGAGTCACATTGGTAATGGTTTTCGCCTACATACTTAATGTTATGGTTACAAATTATTTCAGTTGAGCTATTTATCCTATATACAAGTGTCCAATTGAGGGAGTATTAACAGTGCTGAGCATGCGGTGGATGCAGTATCTTAAGTATAAGCTTGACTTACTGTACCTAATGTAGCGGCCTACAGTATTTGGTTTAGCGTTTTAGTCATCATTATCACTCTTAAATGTTGTATTTATATTGTCCTTGTACCAATTTTGGTTTGTTTAGTTTGCAAGTTTTACATTTTAATTAATGTATTAATTGATAGATTATAAGTCGAACCACGGAGTACACATTAGTTCTGCATTAATACATAAGCCAATATCAATATTTCGAACTGTAACTACAATGAGAGTGCTTTCTTTTTATGATTAGCATGGCGACTTCAAATGTATTAACCCCCTGAGCCCCAGCTAGTTTATAATAAATGTACCACCAGGGACCAGCAGGATTTGATTTTTTTTTTTCCAGAAACAATAGCGAATGGGTTAGGAATGAAGGAAAAACCACAAAAAAAAAAACGATCAAAAAGGTCAAAAATTGGTCCTACGGAGCCCCCGAAAGTCGATTTTACAAGAGTAAAAAATTGAAAGCAAATACACCCAAAATACCGGTTTTTGCGTGCTCACGCGCACGCGGTTGGACTTTGAGAGTTTTCAACCATCGGCATGGTTGCGTAGGATACTTACACAGTTCCCATACAATCTGAGCCCTCTAGGTGCCATAGGACCGGAGTAACATGGACGCAACGTTTGAGTCGCTGGGGTTTAGCGTCACATACATTGCGGACGCAAACGCTGCGTCGCTGGGGCTCAGTGGGTTAATATTAAGCCTATGGTTTCCATGCAATTGGTTTGGATAAATGGAGCAGTTGATATCCGTACATGTAGAAATCAATGAAAATTTATTTGTTGATAATTGATTACAAAACAAAAATAACAGGTTGCAGTTTATCACAGTACTGGAGTTTGGCAAAGCGCGATTGATTGTATTTTTCCTCTGAATAGGCTACCTGCCAATATCCAACAGTAGGCCCATCTTTCATGACATACACATACTGTACATATATACTCGTAAATTAAATATTATGTCCGATATATGCCATCATCTATATGCTCCGATACATTTTTAAATGTTCGAAACTCTCAAAAGCTTGAAGTAACTGAAATAAATAGGAGGAAAGTAGCGACATGTCAGTAGTAGGCTACTCCTACAGTATAGGCTACCCGGTACCGGATAATTTATAATTCTATATAGCCTACATATTTGTTTAATGTGTACTCTCTTGGTAAAACAACTTATTATATTATATAATTTATTTTGTGAATTGTTAATTACAAACTAGAATTCACCTGAGCGAAAGCGAAAGACGAAAATAAGGACATACTGTATATAGATACAATGGCTCGTTCGTGTTCTTATTGGCTGACTGCATTCCTTACGGCACTGTGATTGGCTGTTGCAAACCTTCGACTTGAACAGTTTTAAGCCGTGGATTTCTCGATCTTAAGCCTGTGTTCTGAATACGGATAAACCTTTGTTTTCGATCCAGGCTCGAGTAATCTCAATCCCAGGTTTAAACCTGCTCCGAAATCCGAGGTTTAAACCGGTGTTCTGAATTCGGGCCCTAGAATTTTGGGCACCATGACATTTGGGCACCATGACATTTGGGCACCTAGAATTTTGGGCACCAAGATTTGAGGGCACCGTGATATTTGGGCACTTAGAATTTTGGGCACCTGGAATTGTGGGAACCAGGAATTTTGGGCACCATTAATTATTTGGGCACCAGGCATATTGTGGTGATGGAGGCAAAGATTCTAATAATAGTGATGATAGTATTGGCAGTAGTAATGATAGTCATGACAACAGTGATGATGGTAATAACAATAGTAATGATAGTGATGCTAATAGTGATGATGGTAATAACAATTGTAATGATGATGGTAATGACTAGTAATGATGGTGATATCAATAATGATGGTGATTATTATAGTACAGTAGTAATGATGGTGATGACAGTAGTCATGATAATGATGGTATTATTATCATTATCATGACTAGGTTACTGTCATCACCATCATTACTACTATAATAATCACCATCATTATTGATATAACCATCATTACTACTGTCATTACCATCATCATCATTACTAATGTTATTACCATCATCACTATTACCATCACTCTTCATTACTATTGTTATTACCATCATCACTGTTGTCATGACTATCATTACTACTGCCAATACTATCATCACTATTATTAGAATCTTTGCCTCCATCACCACAATATGCCTGGTGCCCAAAATTCTAAGTGCCCAAATATCACGGTGCCCTCAAATCTTGGTGCCCAAATATCAAGGTGCCCAAAATTCTAGGTGCCCAAATGTCATGGTGCCCAAAATTCTAGGTGCCCAAATGACATGGTGCCCAAAATTCTAGGTGCCCAAATGTCATGGTGCCCAAATATCACGGTGCCGAAAATTCTAGGTGCCCAAATGTCATGGTGCCCAAAATTCTAGGTGCCCAAATATCACGGTGCCGAAAATGCGGTGCCCAAGTTTCTGGTGCCGAAAATTCGGTGCCCAAGTTTCCAGTGCCCAAGTTTTTGGTGCCAAAATTTCATAAACCGCATAGAGCAGCTCCCTAAGCAGACACGACCTGAACTCTCATGACCAGGACAAACAAGAGCGGGCTCAGGACTGAACCCCAAGTTTGTTCATGGCCCACTACATAACCTAAGAATTGGAACTTTAAATGTGCGTAGCTGTGGCATAATTGAGAAGCAAGAGGACATTGGCAGGTTGTTTGAAAGAAGAAAGTATGACGTGCTTGTGCTGAGTGAAAACAAAAAAGATGAAAGGAGGGGCTGAAGTGGATTTTGAAAATGTGAAAGGTAGAAAGTCTAGAGTAGATGAGAGAGTCAGAGCAAAAGAGGGTGTGGCTATTATTGTGAAGGAGCTGAGAGGGTTTATAAAAAGAGTGGAGAGAGGTGTCATCAAGGTTAATGTGGGTGCGAATGCAGTTTAAGGGTGGGTATGAGTGAGTGCATATGGGCCAAGAAGTGAAAGGGCGATAGAGGAAGGGGAGGGCTTTTGGAAAGATATGAGGGATTGTTTACAAGGGTTTGAGGAAAATGAAAATGTGGTAGTTTTAGGGGACCTGAATGCTAGAGTAGACAATGAATCTGTTGAGGAAATGATAGGTAGTTTTGGTGTGGATGGTGTAAATGAGAGTGGAGAAAGAATGATTGATATATGTGTGGAGAGTCACTAGAATGAGTGTAGGTAATACGTTTTTCAAAAAGAGACTTAAGCGCGGTTCCCATTTCTCCGTAAGAAGGTAAATATAGTAAGGAAAGGAGAACAAAAGAGGGAAGTGTTGGTGAAAGATGCAAATGGAGAGTTATTAGTGGAAGGTGTGCAAGTGAGGAAAAGATAAGTTGAGTTCAGGTACTTTGAATCTTTGCTAAAAAGTAAGAGAAGGAAAAGAGGCAGTAATTGAAGCAGTGGCTAATGTAGGTAGGTTACCCACGTGGGAGGGAATGAATGAAAAGATTGAGAAGAATGAGGTGAAAGAAGCAATGACACAAAGGAGAGCGGGTAAAGCAGAAGGTATGGATGGTATTGCTGTGGAGTGTATTACGAAGGGTGGAGATGTGATAATAGATTGGCTGATGAGACTATTCAATGTTTGCTTTGTTGTGTGCATTAGACTGGAGGAGTGCATGTATTGTGCCTTTGTACAAGGGAAGGGAGAATGGCAGGAGTGTTCAAGTTATAGAGGTACAGTATTAGTTTATTATCAGTTGTTGGAAGGTGTAAGGCAGGGTGTTGATAAACAGTAAGTACAGTACTTACACAGGAGGCGAAGCCAGGCTGCCAGAACCACAATCACCACAGCTGCTCATCACACATGGAGGACTCGAGGCGTGCTGGAGAGTAGACATTACAAAATACTGTAATCTAAATAATAATAATAATTTTTATCTTTATGCAGAGTTGATAATAATAATAATAATGTTAAGGTTACTTATATAGCGCCATTTCTCTCTAACCCTCGCTCCGAGATTCAATAGCGCTTGACCAAAGTTTATTACCAGATACAATTACTGTACCCAATTCCTTGTTCAAGGGAAACAGTACCGGCTACCAGTGTATGTGAAAAACCTTCATACCTGAGCATGGGATTGAACTCGGGTCACCCGTGGTAGGAGGCAGAGACGTTCTCCACTACACTACCGAGCCAATGGAAATACAGTGAAATTCCTCTAATCCGGAAGGCAGGGGACCGCGGGACTTCCGGATTAGCAGATTTTCCGAGGTATCAGATTTATACACAAAAATGGCCCTAAAACACATACGCAGGTACACACTCGGCCGCCGGCGACGCTAGACTGAGCGTTACGACGGTTGTGGGCGTTTAAAAATGGCGTAAGTAACGGTTGCCTTTTTTTTTTTTTTTTTGTATTTATATGTTGGGGGAAAAACCTTCCAAATACCTTCCGCGGTATCGGGCATTCCGAGGTTTCAGCCTCCGGATTAGCGGAATTTCACTGTAGCATAAATCATACTATTTAGTGAACTCCTAAAATAACTATGTTGTAACTAAAGTTGTCTTTACAATTATATGTTAAATTACGCATGGACGGAATTTTTGCGGCATTTATTTTCACGATAATTCGAGGTTTTGATATTTTTTCTACCTGAATATTATAGTATACCCTTTCCTAGCTATATGTATGTATAATAATAAATAATTATGCATGCCTAATAAAGTGTTCAATAAATTATACAAAAAGTAATTCTTATGGTCTAGAACCGACCGTGCGTTAATCTTTTCGGTCCAGCCATATTCTATAAGCGAAAGACAATAATTTTAGAATATTTACATGAAATCCAATATTGACGAAATATCTTCGAATGAACCATCGCATAATACTGTACATACATAAATTTAAATACCGATTGCTCCACACGAAATGCGGTTCCGGTCTCACATCCTAATGACGGCACTCCAGGCAGCCCTGTTCAGAGCTGCCTCACTTGTCAGGTTTTTCAATTCAAGATCAGACCGTAAGGTTTTGGTCTGCCCGTTGGTGCAGCTCCCTCCACGTACACGGACTACATGTCCTTAACCCTTCCTACCCGGGCGTCCTTGTGGAAGGACACCGCTGCAGAAGGGCAGGTACCCGGGCGTCCTTCTGACAGACAGTAAGCTTGCAAGCCTTGCAAGCTTGATCCTAACGCCGTGCGTCGGACGAATGTAAACAAAGTCGGTCGCTTCGTCACCGCACCTCCGAAAACAAGAAGGAGAAGACTCGTTTGTTATTGTACGTCTGTATGTCGTAGTTTCATTAGTGAAAAGATCGTCGTATTGCTAACATCGCCTGAAAATGCTCTCCACTAAAATCGTCATCACAACTGAACCAGTTAGACTTAGAGAGCTCTACTCAACGCCAGTTTACAGATTGGAAACCGCACTACGTTTAGGGATGTGTGGGAAATTTCTAGCAGTTAAAATAAACAAAGATACGGTAGCCTAGGCCTAGACGTTTTTCGGCCATTTCGCCCGGGTACGGGCGACCGTCCTTCTAACAGGCAGCCCGGGTCCCGAGGGTTAAGGGAGCCCACCTCGCTTTTTTTCTCTTTCTCTCGCTCTCTCTTTGGCTTGTATCCATTCGTAAAAGAGGGAAAGGAGAGAAAGATAAAAAAAAAAAAAAAAAAAACGGTGACACCCCTTAACCCTTCGACCCCGGGTGGTACACGTGTGTACCATTTTTTTTTGGCCCGAGGAACCCGGGTGGTACACCACTGTACCATTGCTTGCGTGAGTGCTTTTCGAATGGCGCGCGTACAAATTTTGCTCCGTGGTCACCAGGCGGCGCTACCAGACAGCATGTACGCCAGTCTCTACCCTGCCGCCAACATGGATACTAGCCCAAAAAGTGATTCCCTTGTGTCCGATTCCACACTCCCTTCGACGCCTGCCCATGTTCGTCGCGCCCTAACGCGAATGCACGCACAAGATGCGTTGACTCCCGGAGGTATTGAAATAGCTTTGAGGAGTTATGAACGTGGTGAAGGCCAAAAAATTGGTGATGACTTGGGCAGTGATAGCTCCGAGTCTTACGAGTCTCACTATAGTGAGGATTTTGACGATATAGAAGAAATCCGTGAAAGAGACTCGCTTTTTATTGGATTTGAGCATGACGATGAAAGTGATGATAGTACTGAACGTGACATAGTTGTGCAAGGTGATGAGAGTCTAGTGAGAGTGAGCGAATGGGACAGCACTAGGTCGACTACCAAGTTTAGGTTGAGTGACACGACACCTAGCCCTTCGCCAGCTAAATCCCCATTCAAGATACGTTTCTATAAGAAACAAGTGCTCAAAAAGGCGGCCGCGGCAGCCAGGAAAGAGGCCCTAAAAGTTGGTGAGGGAGCAGTGCGTGAGGGTGCCAGTGAGGCTGCGCGTGAGGCCGAGGTTGACCCGCCATTGTCTTCCTTATCTACCCACGCCACCCAAGTTGCCCCAGGCTCCCGCCATTCTTCCCCACCACCACCAGCACTGCCTAGGGTTGAGGAACCCCCACTTTCGGCCTATTTACCCCCTATTTCCCCCGAGAGGAGACATACTACTAAAGAAAAGGGAAAAGGGAGAAAATATGTCAAAAAAGGAGCTACAAGTAGGCGCTCTTTGTTCGAGGCTCCCGCGGCTTCCACCCCTGCGGCTTCCACCCCTGCCGCTCCCAGCCATACGCCCCCGCAAGTTTCCCCAGGGTCCACCCCACCTCTCCAGCCTACAACAGAGGTTCCTGATGATGTGTTTGACCTCGCATCCATACCTGCACCTACAGACACTGAACCAGTGCTGTCTAAGACTCGTCGTAGGCCCCGAACCTCTGTATGAAGATGACAGAGCCTCATCTCCCACTCCTTCCCCACCTCGCCGACCTACACGCCGCCCACGCATCATTCGTTCCCCGCAAGAATATGAGGGGGGCTCTGAAGATGAAGGGCACCTCACAGACGACTCTGGCCATGATTACCTGGGTCCACCGTCAGGGCAAGATGACGGCTCTGACGACAACGACGATGACGAATTTATGGACATCGACGACCCTCAACCCAGACGCTTTGCCCAGGGCCGTCGTGCTCCTGGCCGCCCTGGCCGCCTGGCTGGCCGCCGGGCTGGGCCTGGGCGCCGTCGCGCTCCTGGCCGCCCTAGGGTTCACGCCGCCAAAGTTCGTGGGCGTGCTGCCCCCGCTGTAGCTCCTCGTCAGCGTCGCCAGAAGGACGGATTTTATGTTTTCAACTGGCAGGATGTGGCTGCTGATCAAGTCATTGACCCTGATGTAACCCCTTTTGATGAGGTACAGGATGCTCCAGGAGTTACCCCAAGTTTTCCTGCAGGCCCCAATGCTCGACCACATGAGCTTTTTGAGGCTTTTTTTGATAAGGAGGTTACTGACTTTGTCATAAAAGAGACAAATAAGCATTACCAAATCCAGGTTAACTTTTTTGGCAAGGTGACCAAGGGCCACATGAAGCGGTGGACCCCAGTGACTCATCCCGAGTTCATGGTGTTCCTGGCAATCACCATGCTAATGCCTCATGTGAAGAAGCACAGGTTGGCTGACTATTGGATCACCAAAGATCTAATATCCACCCCTGCCTTCGGGAAATACATCTCTCGGGACCGGTACCTCGACATCCTCGGAGCGCTCCATCTTGTCACCAACACCGACATGCATCTCCCTGACAAACTGTGGAAAATTAGGACGTTGTACGAGATGATGAGAGAACGTTTCACGTCCTACTTCATGCCCTTCTGCAACGTCTGTATTGACGAGTCTCTTGTGCTGTTCCGGGGAAAGCTGAGCTTCAGGCAGTACATCCCCTCAAAGAGACATCGCTTTGGTATAAAGTTCTTTGTGCTGTGCGATTGCCAAACTGGCTATGTCCTGGACTTCCTGGTCTACAGCGGGAAGGAAGGGGACGTGGCAATAGACCCCCTCATTGGCTTTGGCGGAGCAGTGGTTCAAGCCATGATGAACCGGTACTTCGAAAAGAATCACGTCCTCTACACGGACAACTACTACACGTCCCCCACTCTCTCAAAGTACCTCCATGAGCGCCAGACGGGGACTGTAGGCACAGTTAGAGCAAAAAGGAAGGGCATGCCAAGTTTCCCTCCTAAAACAAAGAAAGGCGATGTCTTCAAGAAGAAGTCGGGACCCATTCTGGCTATCCACTGGCACGACCAGCGGAAGGTCAACATCCTGAGCACCGTCCACAAGGGGGAAATGGTTGAGACTGGCAAGGTGGATCGCCGCACCAAAGTCAGGGTGACCAAGCCCGATGCTGTCCTGGACTACAACATAAATATGAGGCTGGTGGACAAGTCCGACATGCAGATAGGCTTCATCGACTGTCTGCGTACCTCGTGCAGATGGTACAAAAAGTTCTTTCTGCACATGGTGGACATGTCAATGCTGAATGCCTATAATATCTACAGGCTTCGGAATCCGCGCACACCCAGGAAGTTCAGTAGCCTGCGGAGGTTCCAAAAACAGGTGTTGGTGGAGCTCCTGGACAGGTATGCTATGCCACAGAGGGCAGTGGCACAACCTGGGCGCCCCGTTCAGGACCGCATGCAGGCTGCACAGTTTGTAAGTGTGCACAAGCTCGGTTACCTGCCTCTGGAACGAGATGGAGTCACCATTAGCAGAAGGCGGTGCCATGTCTGCTGGAACAGCCAGGTGAGGCCGAGGAAGCAGAAAAAGACCACCATGCAGTGTGTGGAGTGCCGACTGTCACTATGTCCTATACCGTGCTTTGCTGAATACCACAGCAAGCAGGAGTACTAACTAATAATCATAGTGAAAGTACCAAAGACTGACAATATGTATGTATATAGGCAACAAGTGGAAATAAAACAATGTACAGGTGTATTGTGATAAAAAAAGTCATGTATTATGAAAACATATATAAATAAGTGAAAAAAGACACAATAAATTGTATATAAAATGTTTACAAAGCATATAACTAAGTGAAAGTGACACATGACATAATATTAGATGGCCAAAGTATAATAAACACCTGTGATAACGAATAATCAGTGCCTAATATAACAATAACCTACCTCAATTACTAATAAAATGTACCGTATCAAGTGAAAATGAGCATTATCAGTGAAAGTGACACTCTCTCAAGCATATTTACCAAAGTGAAAGTGACACACGAACTAATATTAGATGGCCAAAGTATAATAAACACCTGTGATAACGAATAATCAGTGCCTAATATAACAATAACCTACCTCAATTACTAATAAAATGTACCGTATCAAGTGAAAATGAGCATTATCAGTGACAGTGACACTCTCTAAAGCATATTTGTCAAAGTGAAAGTGACACAAGACCTAAGATTTGATGGCCAAAGTATAATAAACACCTGTGATAACGAATAATCAGTGCCTAATATAACAATAACCTACCTCAATTACTCATAAAAACTACGGTATCGAGTGAAAATGTGAAATATTAGTGAAAATGATAGCCTAATACACATATTTTATATAATTGGACTCCAAATAACTATAATAACATCACTATCAATACATAAAATCGCCTCCGGGAGGTAAAAAGTTTGGCGCGACGAGCCGCGGCCTGGGCCAAGGCGACGCATCCGAACGCGGGATGATTTTCACGCATAAAAATCACTCCACTTCCCGCGCTCACCATTATGCAATCACTTGGGCTAGAGACCTCTACTCAACGGCATTCTACACATGAAGGTTTGTGCTACATTTTTCTGTTTTTTTTATAACTTTGTGTAATGTATTTCAGGAGTAACATGTGAGTCAACTTGTACCAAAATTCCTGAAAACCCCCGGACACAGAGTACAGTTACGATATTCCCTAGCCGGGGTCGGAGGGTTAACCCATGGGACCCGGAAGGGCTCTGAGGAACAAACTAGGGCCCGAAACACGGATGGGCTCTTGAGCACCGTAAGCTTGAAAGCCTATTAACCCCTCAGAACTGGAAGGGCTCTGAGGCACCCATAACAAACTAGGCCCAGGAACACGGATGGGCTCTTGAGCACTTGAAGCTTGAAAGCCTGTAAGCTTGTTTTGAATGCCGTCCGTCCGACGCATATAAACAAAGCCGGTTGGAAGCGACGCGCACCTCCGAATACAAGAAGGAGACGTCGGAGCTTGTTATTGTGTTGTCTGCTAAAACAAATTTAGTGTTGAAAATTGTCTCATATTGCTAACATCGCCACGAAACTCTCTCCCCGGAAATTGTTATCACAACTGAACCAGTTGTTGTTGTTGTTGTTGTTGTTCCCCAGGCTGTCTGGCCGAACAGCCCCAAGGTCTCGAGCAAGGCCAAGGCCATAAACGAGCACCCCCACAAAATCCTCCCTGCTTACCACTAACAAAGCCCGGGTGACCGAAGCCACTCCAAGGCAGGGAGCTGAGCAGGGTGCGGAAACGCCTGGGAAACCAAAGCCCCACCCAAGGCCCTGTGCCCCTCAGCAATTATGAAGGGAAAGTTGAGGGGTAAGGGAAAAATGTGACACTTTGGCTCCCAATCTGCCAACTTCTAGGTTGGCGTAGGGAAGTCAATCCACGGAAAAGACGCCGCCACTTGAGATCTAGAAGATATATAAGTAAAAGGAACAGTCAGAGTAAGCTATGGGTATGGCAGAGATCGCTCAGTTCTCACTCGGATAGACCAGCCCATCACCACATGACTAGAACCCAATCCTCTCAGTATCAGCTAGGAAAGGCCCTAGAAAGCCGCCTTTGGCGGGGGATAGCTCCCCTATTTCAACTCCTTTCGGGGTTGGGCACCCGCCCTAACTGAACCAGTTGAGTTAGAGAGCTCTACTTAATGCCAGTTTACAGGTATGAAACACATCTACGTTTAGAGATGAGTGGGAATTTTCTATCAGTTAAAATAACAAAGATACGGGTAGCCTATTAAAGAAGTTTTTCGGCCAGATCGCCCGGGTTACGGGGATATCCTATAGAAGGCGAAACCAGTCTGTGAGGGTTTAAGAGAGGAATACCATTGAGACCACTGTGTCAAGCTGCCTGACTACTGAGAATCAATAATCTTGTCAGCTGTACGGAGAATCGCGTTGGGTGGCCCTTTAAAAAATGCTCTACTAGCAGCTTTGGACAACTTACAATAAAGCCAGTACAGTATCACACGACAGCTTTTATAGTCAACATTCGATTATCAACATTCTTCTGGCAACATTTCTGGAATATTTTGCAACGGTATCGAAAACTAGACTGATGATAGATAAATTTAGGCAACCGAAATATTTTATATGTTGACCTCATAAGCGGCCAGACCAGTGTTGAGGATAAATGTTGAGTGAAATAGCGCTCGTGTGATACCGGCTTAAGTGTGTGGTGATATGATAAGCCAGTTGTTGTAATTGCAATGAGAAGTACTGGAATATTATTACAGTACCGGTACTCTCATTACAATTAAAACAACTATTCTCGATCTCATTTCATCTGACGGTAAATTGAATCCCTTAGCAGCTAATTTCTCGATAATTAATGGAAAAATATGAGACTACTATACCTGTGCATCATATTCAGACCAAGTTTATATATAATTTGCACCATATTTCACTACTAAACCTTCAAAATAACTGAAAAATCTTGATGGGAACTTTGCAAATTACCGCCAGTTGTACAGAACCAGACTATAGCATATCATACCGACGGCAAAACTATCTATTTACTCAGGCCCATTCTCCATTTTTTCTATACCGGTATATATGTGTGTTTTTTTTTTTTTTTTTACCACTGACAATGATGAGATTTGTCTAGGAATATGGTCCTATGACAATTAAACTCACCTCTTGCCCATGATCCAGTCAATGAGCGTGGTGGACGTTCCTTGAGCTTCTCGCGCTGTAGGGAAAATAAAATGTAGCTATTAAGAATGTTCAGAATAATTGTCACAAAATATCAGCCAAACAATGCAATCAATATCAGCCAAACAATGCAATCAATATCAGCCAAACAATGCAATCAATATCAGCCAAACAATGCAATCAATATCAGCCAAACAATGCAATCAATATCAGCCAAACAATGCAATCAATCCTCCATAAGCATAGTAAATATACGGCGTGTTATTCTATACTTTTTTTTATCTTTGGTGTGTCAGGATATTATCCCTTGAATTACATTCTCATTTTGACTTGTTGGCCTTAACCCCTTCTTTACCGACTGCCTCTTTGTAACTTAATTTTGGCTACTATTAAACGATTGATTCAGTTTAACCCTCTCCGGCATATGACGCGATTTTGAGCCTATTAGGGATACTTTAAAGCCTTTGTTACCATCAGGGGTATTTAGAAACCTTTAGTTTAGTTACTTCAACCTCTGCAGTTGTCTTTGAGTTAGCTGTGGGCAGAAAACTAATTTTGGAGAGGTAATTATAACAGTGAGAGAACTCCATTTCTTATTGCTAATCTGGCAACCTCTGCATCATATGAGTCTGAAGGGGTTAAAAAGGGCCTCCAGCAATTAAAAGGCTTCGAACTATCCCACTCAACCTTTATTAACACCACACATCCTTCTTAAACTGCACAAAATTGTCTAAATATACAGTAGCTAGAATAAAACTAAAATTATATCTCAGTAAAGAAGGGGCTAACATTTTAAACTAAGGTAAGTGAAAACTACAGAATGTCAACCCTATTCAGTTCTATGTGAGTAAGATAGTGGGTGTGTAAAGTTATCATCATCATCAGCTTAAGGGGAGGCAGACCATTTACCTGGACCCCCTTCTCCCTAACGTTTAGCCCCACTAGTTTGGAGATTATAAGACGTTCGGCCCATTAGTTTGGCGATTTTAACACCTTTCGCCCCATTTCGTTGTAAATTTTAAGACCTTTCGTGCCATTTAGGTGTCGATTATTTCCTGGCGAGCGATAGCGAGCCTGCAATTTTAAGAGGAACCGGCCTTCGGCCGAGACATTTTTCTGCCGAAAAATGTACAAATTTATCTTGAAGAGGGGTCTAAGAGGGGGGGGGGGGGGGGGTTTCTAAGCTTGATGGAGGTCTAGGGAGGAAACTAAAAAAATATATGAATAAATGAATTAATGGACCAAACAAACGGTCTGCCTCCCCTTAAGTTAGTCCACTACAGGACAAAGGCCTCTCCCAAAAATGTCCACTATAATCAGTCAGATGTTAGCCTGGTCCATCCCACCCTAACAAACTTTTGGATCTCATCCCTCCATCTGGTTCTGTCTACCCCTTCCTCTAGGTTCTCATTCTGTTGCTCTAGTTGTCCATCTGTTATCGTCTCTTCTAAATAAAGAACCTGCCCATGACCATTTCCTTTTCTTTATAATAATGAGAATGTCTTCTAATTTTGCTTGTTCTCTTATCTAAAAGGCTCTTTTCTTGTCTCTCCAAGTTATGCCTCTTTGGGTACTACTAAGTTTACGTTTTAGACTCTTTGTTATACAATACTCCAATATTCTGATCAAAAAAATAATGTAGGGAGTAAACATTGGTTGTATACTTTTCTCTTTATAGAAAGGGTAGCTTACTTTTCATAATAGATCTCTGTTTACCAAAGGTACTCCATCCCATGCCTATCCTTAGCTCAAATTCTTTAGTGTGTAGAGTAGTAGGTAGTAATTTACAAATTTAAAGGGGTAGCGTCTCTGCCTTACCTAAGTCGCTAGGAAGGACACCAACATAACTGACAGCGGATATACATACAGTACATAATAATGTTTAGGTTACTTATAGAGCGCCATTTCTCTCTAGCCCTCGCTCCGAGATTCAATAGCGTTCATACGCATACACAATTTTAAAGACCAAGTGGTCCACATCAAGTGCAGTTTCAGTCTCACATCCTAATGGCAGCGATTCAGGCAGCCCTATTCAGAGCTGCCTCACTTATCAGGTATATATATTTGAGATCAGAGCTTATGATCTGATAAAATGTCTTTCAATTCTACCCATCGATGCAGCTCCCTCCACGTTCATGGACTTGTATCTATTTACCCATTTTAGTTGATCCATCTTCTCTACAGTACATGCCCAATGGGCCAAACCATCCAAGCCTGCTTGTACACTGACAGCGGATGAAGGTTGCTCTACTTTAACAGTGTTCCATGGTTGATGAGTGTCTTCCTACCCACTATGAATAAATGAAAGAAAACAAATTCTACAGCCTAGTGGGCTCACAGAAGGCTGGATTCCTACCCACTAGTTAACTTAGGGTTACCTTAGGTAGGTAGGGAAATGCTCTTTATGGTCCGTATTCCTAGACAAACCCCATAATTGTTGGTACAGGAATATGACAAAACTATAGTAATTACCCTTGACAAAGATGGGGTGTGTCTACAAATATGGACCCGACAGAAACTATAATCTCTTATGGATCACTGTCTTTTAATGTGTTTGTTTGTATACCTTGTATTGAGTATTGTTCACATGTGTGGGGAGGTTCCTCTCACACCGCTCTCCTAGACAAAGTTGAAAGGAAGGCCTTTCGTATCATTAAGTCCCGTCCACTCACCAACTCTCTGCAATCTCTCTCTCTCCGCCGCAATGTTGCATCTCTCTCGCTATTCTATCGCTACTATAATAATCAGTGTTCCTCAGAGCTATCCCAGTGCATACCACCTCCTTTACGTAGGGCACGTGGTACCCGTCTTGCAACTCAATCCCACCCCTACTCTGTGCAACTCTCCAACCCAAGAGTGAAACGTTACTCTCAAACTTTCTTCTACTCAACAGCTGAGCTCTGGAACTCTCTCCCAGAATCAGTCTTTCCCTCTTCCTATGACTTATATTGCTTCAAACTCTGTGTGTCCAGGCATTTTGGCTCGAACGTCCCTTGATTTTGGCCCTGTCACTCTTTCAACTATGGGGGAGGCACTCGCTATAGGCAGTTATGCCTTTTGCCTCCCTCAATCACATAGAGAAAAAAAAAAAAAAAATACTGTACAGTATGTAGTCCAATATGCTACAACAAAACAAAACAGGAGACCAAACTTGTGTGTTCTACCAACCAGATATATAAGTGTCACTACATAATAATTACAGGTCTATATGAATTTATAAATCCTAATTAATTAATTTCACTCCTGCGAAGCCTAATCGACCTTATACCTCCTCATATATCTAGGTAGATGTCCTTCTCAAGCTGAAAAGGGTTGACTAGAATATTCTAATGCTCTAATATACACGAAACCAGGCACAAAACCACAGCAGAAGCGATTCATTGGAACTCCGATGGAGGCGCTGAGCAAAACTGACTACAGTATTACGCAAATTCTATTAAGGGGAGATTTCCACTTGAGGGATTTTTTTCTTGACTCCTTTCTCCCTCATGTTTAGCCTCATTGTTTTTCTAATTTTAAGACGTTTGCCCCATTATTTTGACGATTTTAAGAACTTTCAACACATTTCTGTAAATTTTAAGACCTTTAGTGCCATTTAGGTGTCGATTTGATCCTGGCGAGCGATAGCGAGACTGTAATTTAAGAGAAACCGGCTTTCAGCCGGGACATTTTTCTACCGAAAAATGTACAAATTTATCTTGAAAGGGGCTCAAGGGGATGTAATCTTAAGCTTGAAGGGTATCTAGGGACCAAACTAAAAACCTCTCCTTAACCTAACAAGTGCGCATGGGGGTAATTGAAAACGTCCCCCTGTGCTGACGTATTTGAGGTGTTTCCGTCACTAAAATATTCATTGTACCATTAATAGCATTAATAATTATCCATATGCGCCTATTATGGGTTGATTATAAAGGTATTAACCTGAAACAACAATAAAACGAGTGAAAACAGCGTTTGGATGGTCAAAATCGGAGATATAGCCCGCGAGTTGTATAATGTATGGGTGAGGCAAGCTACTCTCCCGCCAATTTCCCCCAAGGCCACTGAGACACAGTCGATCGATACTCTCTCTCTCTCTCTCTCTTGCACTCGCTTGCCATCAGTGATGACAACACCCTGCTTGCAACTCGCTAATGTTAGCACGAAAATATACCTCAGAATAAGGGAATAATAGGGAAAATAGGTGATAACTGAAGGATTAAAATGTAAAACTTGCAAACTAAACAAACCAAAATTGGGACAAGGACAATATAAAGTCAAATTAAATTATCAAAATCGCTATGTGGAAACAACGCTTACTAAAATGAAAACTATTAAATAAAAGAACACAATCCACCACATAGGGTGTACATTACTACATGAGCAAGTTAATCTGTTTCCCAAGCAAACTAATCGCACATATAACAACGCACTATCGTCACGTTAAAGGAAGTAGTCAAGTTTGGGAAGTCCGGGACGTTCTGGCAAATTTTACTAAACTCTGCATGAATAAAGAAACTAAATGTTAAATGTCAAAATATTATTTAAAATCAAATTTGCAACATGACAAGACCTTAACAATAGTACAAAATACAAATATTGATAAGATATCTATACTATTACAAAATAATATATAAAATACAGTACAGCACTCACTAACGATAGTGCTATCGGGTAGGTACCTGTAAGCATAGCATGCCTCAAGTGACCCCTATCAATAACTACCCTACAAATAACCTACATTTATAGCACAAATAAACTAAGGAAATCGCAAAAGTAAGCAATTGATACTATCGACAATGAATACATATAATATAAAGACAAATAATTGCAAAATATGAAGTAACAACAGATTTAAACAAAGAGTACTCTTTTAACAAGAACAATAAATTTAAAAAATCATCAATATTAATATTAATAATAGAAAAAGAAAAAGATAAACATAAAGATTTCCTTTAGGAGGAAAGTGGGGAAGGAGGGGAGGTAGAGGACTGAGATTTTGCATGGCCCAGGGGCCAAAAAAAAATAAAAAAATAAAAAAATAAAAATAAATGTTTTTTTTTTTCGATGTCAAAAGTTGATTTTTTATTTTACTTACTCACAAGAGTCTTCCCGCAGTCCGCCGGGGGAACTCTTAAGAGTCTCCCCGCAGCTCCCGGGTTAATGCTTGTTTCTCAGTATACCAAATATATATTTGCATTCTTTTTGGCACTTTTCTACTCAGCACTATCCCCCAAGTAAAAATTAACGGCCAAAATAATTTTTCGAGAACCTTCGAAAATGCGATATTTCCTCAGTGGACATTTTAACCCGGTAAGCGCTAAATAGACCTAGGGGCTAGGGTAGTTATTTGTGTATTTCTAGCCTTGGATTCTGACAGAATTCGTTATATTTACAATATAGACCATTATTTGTTTTCGGTATGCTTTTATTTTACATATATGATGTATATATTTTTTTTTTTTTTTTTTTTTTTCTATATTCCAACTTACTTCCTCTCGGGCATAGGCTGAGAGCCTTAACATTCACCGCTTTACAATGAACAGTGAAGCCCGTGAGGTCTTGTTCCAGTCTAGGGAGTGAGACATGTGAAGCACGTAGAGTACAACGAGCACCTGCCATCTTGCCTTCACATGAGGCACGATGCTCACTCATGGCCCGAAACGACCCCATCTCTGAAGCCACCTCGTTCCCGTGCTTCACTGTCTCACCCCCTACACTCGGACTCTCACACTTACACACACACAACCCGGCAAGAGTGCTAAAATAAGTGGGAAAAGCATTTGGGTGGTGAAAAACGAAGATATTGGCCACCCGGTCGTAATGTCAGGCGAGAGAGAGCTACAGGCAACCCTCCTCTCTCGCTGTCTGTGAGGTAACTGAGACGAGCGGGGTGGTGTGGGCTGGTGTCTGGGTGTTACATATCGATCTTTTCTGCAACCCACTTGTGCTACATTATCGCGGGAGAGAAAAATAACCGATAAATGATGATAATAAGAGGGAAAATAGGTGATAATTGAGGAGGGGAGGGAGGGGGGAATAAGGTGGGGAAGGAGGGGAGGGGGGTGGGTGAGATTTACATGGATGAGTACTGGAGGGGAATTATCTCACCTAGAGACAAATTTTTTTTTTTTGATAGGCCCTTTTTTTTTTTGGAAAGCTTTTTTTATGGTCTTGCTTCCGTGAGGCCTATCGCGTTCCCTATAGGAAGCCTTCCGTGAGGCCTATCGCGCTTGCCGGGTTAAGCGGTCAAATCACGACCGACGAAATTGAGTTGCATACACCCTAGGATTGCTTAGGCAGAGCTTAAGTCAGTAGCAAAAATATTTTTTAATTCTAAGCTCATTTGCACCCAGGGCAGGGCTTACAAGTTCGGCATTTTCGACAATTATGCAGTACATTTGCTAACAAAATGCGTATACGAAGACTAATCGACCTTATAACTTCTCAAATATCTAGGTAGATGTCCTTCTCAAGCTGAGAAGAGTTGACTAGAGTATTCTAATGCTATAATCTACATGAAAGCAGGCAGAAAACTGCAGCAGAAGCGATTCATTGGAACTCCGATGGAGGCGCTGCCCAAAACTGACGTTTACGCAAACTCGGATAATGCTTGTTTCTCAGTATACCAAATATATATTTTCGTTCTTTTTTGCTCTTTTCTACTCAGCACTATCCCCCAAGTAAAAATTAACGGCCAAAATAGTTTTTCGAGAACCTTCGAAAACGAGATATTTCCACAGGACATTTTAAGCGGTCAAATCACAACCGACGAAATTGAGTTGCATACACCCTAGGATTGCTTAGGCTGAGCTTAAGTCAGTAGCAGAAATATTGTTTAATTCTAAGCCCATTTGCACCCAGGGCAGGGCTAACAAGTTTGGCATTTTCGACAATTGTGGAGTACAGTACTGTACATTAGCTAACAAAATGCGTATGCGAAGCCTAATCGACCTTATACCTCCTAAAACATCTAGGTAGATGTCCTTCTCAAGCTGAAAAGGGTTGACTAGAGTATTCTAATGCTCTAATATACACGAAACCAGGCAGAAAACCGCAGCAGAAACGATTCATTGGAACTCCGATGGAGGCGCTGTGCAAAACTGACGATTACACAAATTCTATTAACACTTAAAGAGCGGGGCCCGACTTAAGTCTGTATCTAAAATGCAGCAAGTAAGGAGCATTATTAAGGCTTTTAAAGGGTTAAAATAGAGTGCAAATGGCCGGGAGCGCAGCAGGCCACACGGCCAACACCCAGGGCTTACCGCCGCCCACTGACTCACGCTCCCTCTGTTCTCGAGAGGCCGGCAGTGTAGCCAGTAGTGAGCGTAGCTGGAAAAAATATGCCGCGAAACGCTAAACTCCCATGTTGGTGGTACCACTGCATCAAAACGACGAGTGCTACGTAGCTCGTTCTGGTCTCATTTTGAAGCTTGTAGCGCCTAGTTTTTTGCTGAATAAATTTCTTTTCATGCAGATACTTGATTGATCATTCAGGAGGGCCTGAATATGCCCAAAATAGCCCAAAACCCCCCGCTAGACGAGGGTTAACCCTTCAACCCCGGGTGGTACTCACGTGTACCATTATTTTTTGGCCCCAGGAACCCGGGTGGTACTACATAGTACCAGTGGTTGAAAGCCTGTGAGCTTCGTGTGCGAGGCGTCGGTCCGACGCCTCGGTCCGACGCATGTAAACAACAGCCGGCTGGACCGACGCTCCGCATCTCCGGCCACAAGAAGGAGAGCGTCGCTTGTTCGTGTGTGCCTGTATGTTGTTGTTCAGTATCGAAAAGTGGTGTAAAGTGGCTGGTTTGGCCATAAAGTTATCTCCAATGAAATCATCATCACAGCTCACCCAGTTGACTTAGAGAGCTCTACTTAATGCCATTCTACAGGTAAATAACACAGCTAGGCTTGGGGATGCGCGGGAATGCGGGAAGCAGTCTGATTAACGAATATACGGTAGCCTAGCCTAGACGTTTTTCGGCCAAAACACCCGGATTTCGAGGAATATATATATAATACATAGCCGGGGCCGGAGGGTTAATGCTCGTTTCTCAGTATACTGTACGAAATTTTTTTTTTTTTCTTTTTTGCACTTTTCTACTCTGCACTATCCCCCAAGTAAAAATTAACGGCCAAAATAATTTTTCGAGAACCTTAAAAAATGCGATATTTCCCACAGGTGGGACCTGTGGACATTTTGAGCGGTCAAATCACGACCGACGAAATTGAGTTGCATACACCCTAGGATTGCTCAGGCTGAGCTTAGGTCAGTAGCAGAAATATTGTTTTAATTCTAAGCCCATTTGCACCCAGGGCAGGGCTTACAAGTTTGGCATTTTCAACAAATGTGCAGTACTGTACAGTCAGCCCCCCCAATACGCGAGAATAGGGGCGACAGGAGGCATCGCGTATTGGGAATCCGCGTATTGTGGACCTAACTTTAAATAGAAATAATTAGATATGGGTGACATCTCTCAATTATGGCCTATTTTCAAAAATTTTGGCCTTATTTTCGACATTTTTGGCTCTACAGTACAGTCTATATCTTATATATAATAAGAACAATGAATAAAAATATGAAACCTTACCTTAAAATTAGTAGAAGATAGGCTAGGACTAGGACTAGGACCGTAGGACTTCACGATTTTCTCCAACTTCTCCCTCCCTGACCAAATCGTACGAACAGTTTACTCTGACAAGCCTATTGCACAGTTTCCTTCTCCTTTTGTCTTGCTATCCAACACTTCCACCTTCATTTTGTGTGTTAATCTTCTTATATTGGCGTGGCATGGCGAAAAAAGTGGCAGGCACTACAAACGTTTGGTCACTCCGCACGGCTATGACGCTTGAGCGGGACTGTGGGAGGGAGGGAGGGAGGGTAAGCGGGAGGGAAGGCAGGCGTATGCCTGTCTTCTTCTTTTTTCAGAGCTACTCCTGGGCCTCGCGAAACGTAGACGTGCTCGCGTATCAAGCGGGAATAGCGGATTTGGCCCCTTCTTAGCTCTCGATTCGTGTATTGTGGTACCACCTCGCGTAATTAATGTTTAATTAATTAATGTTATTTTCGAGGGGTCACTCGTGTATTAGGGTTTTCGCGAATTGTGGAATCGCGTATTGGGGGGGCTGACTGTACATTAATTAGCTAACAAAATGAAGATACAAATCCAAATCGACCTTATACCTCCTCAAATATCTAGGTAGATACTGTATCCTTCTCAAGCTGAAAAGGGTTGACTAGAGTATTCTAAAAAAAAAAAAAAAAAAATAAAAAAAAAAATAAATAAAATCTATATTCCAACTACTTCCTCTCGGGCATAGGCTGAAAGCCTGTACATCCAACTGCTCAACACGGTGAAGCCTGTGAGGTCTTGTTCCAGTCTAGGGAGTGAGGCAAGTGAAGCACTAGAGTTCAACTCACAGCTTGAAGCAGCACCATCTCTGAAGCTGCTTCGTCTTCGTGCTTCACTGTCTCACCACCTAGACTCGGACCCTCACTCTCAGAACGCCACCTATTGAGCAATTAACTCACTAGGCATTGCCCCCTGTAGCATATTTTGAATATGGGAATATTCATAAAGTGCTATTTAACCTCTGAAGTGCGCATGGGGGTAATTGGAAACGTCCCCCTGTGCTGACGTATTTGAGGTGTTTCCGTCACTAAAATATTCATTGTGCCATTAATAGCATTAATACTTATCCATATGCGCCTATTATGGGTTGATTATAAAGGTATTAACCTGAAACAACAATAAAACGAGTGAAAACAGCGTTTGGATGGTCAAAATCGGAGATATAGCCCGCGAGTTGTATAATGTATGGGTGAGGCAAGCTGCTTTTCCTGCCAATTTCCCCCAAGGCCACTGAGACACAGTCGATCGATACTCTTTCTCTCTCTCTCTCTTGCACTCGCTTGCCATCAGTGATGACAACACCCTGCTTGCAACTCGCTAATGTTAGCACGAAAATATACCTCAGAATAAGGGAATAACAGGGAAAATAGGTGATAACTGAAGGAGAGGAGGAAAGTGGGGAAGGAGGGGAGGTAGAGGACTGAGATTTTGCATGGCCCAGGGGCCAAAACAAAAAAAAAATAATAATTTTTTGTTTTTTTGTTTTTTGTTTTTTTTTCCGATGTCAAAAGTTGATTTTTTTTTTCACTCACTCATAAGAGTCTCCCCGCAGTCCGCCGGGGGAACTCTTAAGAATCTCCCTGCAGTTCCCGGGTTAATCAGGGAACAACAAGGGTATTTTTTTGGCATTTTGGGGGCTTTGTGGTAATGCACTGATACTAGGTACAGCACAAATTCCATCCTAATAATATCTTCCCATTGATATATCGGGATTCGAACCCGGGACCATTGGATTACCAGGCCAGTGGCAAGACCCCTCCGCCACACCTCCCCTTATAATCTACACGAAAGCAGGCAGAAAACCGCAGCAGAAGCGATTCATTGAAACTCCAATGGAGGCGCTGCGCAAAACTAACGATTACGCAAATTTAATTAACGCTTGTTTCTCAGTAGGCCTATACCAAATATATATTTTCGTTTTTTTTTGCACTTTTCTACCGGCACTATCCCCCAAGTAAAAATTAACGGCCAAAATAATGTACCGGTACCGAAATCTGGATGTAAACAATAGGCGCATTGACTTGTATTTTTCTTGTTCGAAATGCCTGTCCGGATCTCTTGGGTTTCCGGATCTGAGAGCACCGGATCGGCAGGGTTCTACTGTACTTTCAATGCTTCTAAAACCCAATTTCTTCAATCATCTACCTATTAAGAACTTCCATAGGTCTATCCCTTATACTTCAACAACTCACAAATCAACCCTTCATCTTCTTTCAGTATTCTTGGTGTTTCTTTTTCTTCTGGTCTTTCTGATATTACCACTCTTGCTAAAACAGCTTCCCAGAAATTAGGTGTGCTCAATCGTCTCCATGGGTTCTTCACTCCCGCACAGCTTCTTGCTCTGTATAGGGGCACAGTGTACCCATGCATTGAGTATTTTTTCGCATGTGTGGGAAGGTTCAACTCATACCGCACTTCTCAAAAGGGTAGAGTCAAAAGCATTTAGTCTCATCAACTCACCTCTTCGGTAGCATTCAAGGAGACTACTGCAGGACTCTTCTTCTCTCTTCTTCTTCTTCTTCTTCTTCTTCTTCTTCTTCTTACCTCTGACCGGGTATAGGCTATCCTAGTGTTTAATAGCCTATACCCCTTTGAAAGGACATTAGCCTAACCTAACAACCTTACCTAACCTATCCTAGTATAATAGGTGGGGGGCGGCACCCCGTTTTGACTTAGATTTTTGGTGTATTTGTCTGTGAAGTGGGTATTTTTCAATTTGTTGATAACGAAAATCCTCCATGCGGACTATATGGAGAAAAATATGGCGAATTTATTGGTGCCTATTTTCCCTAATAAATTGTTTCTAATAAGGCGGATGTAGTGTCCTTGAAGATTATCGCCTCTTCTTACTATTTCCCTATATTCTCTCTCTACATGCTGCAATATTACATCTCTCTCACTCTTCTACTGCTATTATAATAATCAATGTTCTTCCGAGCTCTCTCAGTGTATACCCCCTCCCTTACGGAGAGTTTGGGACACCCGCCTTTCAACACACTCCCACCCCTATTCTGTCCAATTCTCCCTACCAATAAATGCCTACAGTGGCCGATAGAGGGCACTGAACGCAATGTTTACCGTGGTGCATTGTGAAAATTTGGCGACATCGCGGAGCTATCTACCCTCCCTCTCCTTCCACAATTCTTTATTATAAGTAGTTAGTCGAAATTTCTGTAGTTGATACATACTTTGGTCTATGCATACTGTTGTTTTATATATTTTAAAATCACCCATATTCATAAATAACGTATATTTACATACAAAGTCAGCAGGTATTTTCGCGCCAATTTTGTTATGATAATTAATCAGCTTATAATTATGTTTGTAATCATTTATCAGGTGCATATGGTCTTTCCCTTTATTACAATACTGTATAAGCACTTATTGTAGTCATATACTGCATAATAAAAATTTGTAGAATCACAAAAAATTGAGATAAACTGTGCATATCCTAGGTGTTGGGTCTAGTGATGTCTACAGTCATAGCTCTGGCGCTAGTTCAGAAGCGTCCACCAGAGGTCTCAAGAGAATTGTTGGTAGGGTCAATTCTCAAACCCAAGATTAAACCAATTTTACCAGTCTATCTTTTACTCAACAGTCAGCTTTGGAACTCTCTCCCTCAATTTGTCTTTTCCTCATCCTATGATTTAAACTGCTTCAAGCTCCATGTATCCTGACATTTTGACTCTAAAGTACCTTTGGCTCTCTGTCACTCTTCCAACTTTGGAGGAGACAATTGTTACGGGCAGCTTTGCCTTTTGTCTCCTTGATTCACATAGAAATATGTCTCAGATCCCCCGGAGATAATCTGGTCACAGCAGGCAGACATGAAGTGGAACCACACCACAATGCCCACCCACATTACTTCCAGGCAGTGCCTTTCATACAGAAACCGGCTCCCCGGGCCAGGTGCCTGACGGACTATTATCTAGTCCAACTGTCTAATGGTCACCAGGATAAAACAAAAATTAAGGCATCATGGTGCAACAGATCCTTCCTAAAATGCATAAAATTGTCTAAAGCCAGTTAGAATATAATACAAATTTCATCCTTACTGACGGTCTTTAAACATTTCAAGCAAATGATGGCAACCTATTCTATTTCAAATATCTCCAGACAATTATTTTCAACTTATGAAGGGCCAATCAGAGTTAGTGGTTATTTGAGTTAGTCTATAACCATTTGAATCAAAGAAGTCCTTCCAAAACTGAGTAAACAATCTGGCAGTAACATTAATAAAGCTAAAACACAAAAATCATATTGAGAGGGTTAATAATCACATCAAACACCAATAAAAGTGTAAGCTAAAAACATTGCCCAAAGCTAAATCACAATTGTAGCATTTTCAGCAACTCTTGATCAACAACTTCATTCTGGCAACATTTTGGGACTACAATATTTTTAGTTGGTATCATTGATCACAGCGTCAGGCAATAGAGATAGATCATTGATGTCTTCTCCTGAGTGACCTAGATGTGTGTGAATTTGCATTGTGTTATGTGTGTTCATTGTTTTCTGTTGTGTTGTCCCTATTCGGGCTCTGTCTTTAGTCGGCCACCCCCAGAAAAAAAAAATACCAAAAAAAAAGGAAAAGTGGGGAATGGGCTTGAGTACATACATACATCAATGACAAGATTGACATTAGATCATCAAGGTCACAGATTTGCTATGGGATTGTTTTATGTTTTGTATTTCATAATATTGTTTTGCGTTATATATGCGTTAGTTTCATATAGTCATTTTGATAAGTTCTTTTGTCTTTATACTATGCAGTTTCTGGTTTTGGATTGTTTGTTTTAGAAGTTTAACTATTTACTTCTTATGGAAAATTTATATGAAAAGCTGCCAGATCAGAGTTGGCCTAAAAAGTTGCTGGTAAATGGTAGTTTGAGTCAGTTTTTATTATATTAGTTAAGGTGATAAAGTCAAGTGGCCAATTAAGTGTAGCTAATTCAATTGTTGCTGATGTGGAATATAATACAAGTGAGGCTAAAGTCTTATCTGTTGCTGAGAGAGAGAAGAATTATAGTTTTTGTATGTCTTAGTCTTGTAAAGGATTTCCATAAATCAGAGAGAGAGAGAAAAAGAAAAATCATTAGTCAACCAGTGTTCAATCACTAAAAGTAATGGTAATTCAATAGCTAATCAACAAGAAAGTGCAGGCCCAACACACATGTCTTACTGAGAGTGTAGTCCGCATGTCTGGTGGCGGTGGGTGTGGGGGGAGCCGTGTGTGGGGTGAACATGGGTGGCGCGCCGGGCAGACCAGAGCGCAGTATCCGCCGCCCACTGCCGGACGCCGCCTGTAAGCTTGTCAGAGCTGCCTGCTCTAGGGTGTCGTTCAATTCACGCAACTCCGCCAATCTGAAATATCACACAATGGTACACTAAAGATATTCTACCTGAGATTAATACATACATTGGCTTGACATCATTTTTCATAACATAAATTGTAATAGCTCAGACCATATAAGAAGTTAAGGGCACCATACAGAATAAGAGGAAACCTAACAACAACTTTAAATAAAGACGTATTGTATCCAATAACCTATCTATATCTATCAATTTACTCAGGCCCATTCCCCATTTTTCTCTTTTTTTCTTTTTTTCTTTTTTTTATTTATCTATATTTTGTTTTTTTTATCTGGGGGTGGCCGACTCGAGGCCCGAACAGGGATAACATAAACAAAAAATAATAATAATAATAATCTATCTATCTATCTATCTATTGCCTGACGCCGTGATCCCCGAAGGGGTGGCCACGAACGAACTGCCCCCATGCACCTCTGTCCCCAGTCAGTTGACGCCCCTCCCCCCAACCAGCACCGCCTTCATTCATGTAGTTCCTCACTCCATCCTTCCACCTCATATTCGGTCTACCTCTCCCCCTCTGTCCCTCCACCTCGCTCTCGTACACCCTCTTAGTCATTCTCTCGCTTTCCATACGTTCCATATGGCCGAACCATCTCAAGTTGTTCCTTTTCACACTTTCCAGCACATCTACCTCCACACCACACATCCTTCTTACTTCCTCATTAGTCTGTCTATCCCTCCATGTAATTCCGCACGCACTCCTTAAGTAATTCATTTCCACTGCTCTCACTCTTGGTCTGAGTCTCTCAACCAACGTCCATGCTTCGCTTCCGTAAGTCAGTGTCGGGATTACCACACTGTCATGCAAGGACTTCTTCACTTCCATACTGACCACCCTATTTCTTGTTACTGCTTTTAGCGTTCCTACAACCCTCTTCCCCTGTTGTACCCTCTCCCGCACCTCTTCATCCATAGTCCCATCTTTACTCAACACACTGCCCAGATACTTAAAAGAGTTGACGATCTCCATAGCCTGACCGTTCAGCTTCACCTCACACTCTGTGACTTCACCCCTTTCGAAGACCATAACCTTGCTCTTCCCCGTATTTACCTTCAAATTCCGTTTTTCGCACACTGTTCCAAACTCATTTACCAGACCCTGCAACTCCCATTCATTATCACTCATCAGAACTGTATCATCCGCAAACAGCAGTATAGGTAGCTTCCACTCAATTCCCTCCCTTTTCAGCAATACACCAACATCCACTGCTCTTGATAGTATTTCTTTCATAACTCCATCCATATATACAGTAAACAACCACGGGGACATCACACACCCCTGTTTCAAACCAACATTCAGGTCAAAGAACTCGCTCTGCTCACTCTCCACACGTACTGCCGCCTTTGCACCCTCATACATGCTCTTCACTGCTTTCAGCAACTTGCCCTCTACTCCTTATATTCTAAGTACTTTCCACAAACCTTCTCTATCCACTCTGTCATAGGCCTTCTCCAAGTCCATAAAGGCAACATACACCTTTTGTTTCTTCTCCAGATACTTCTCCACAACACAATTCAGGGTAAAAATCTGATCTACACATCCTCTTCCCTTCCTAAAGCCTCCCTGCTCGTCGCCTATCCATTTCTCCGTTCTCACTCTCACTCTCTCAATCACTACCCTACTGTATACCTTCCCTACTACGCTTAGAAGACATATTCCTCGGTGGTTACCACACACTCCTCTTTCCCCTTTGCCCTTATATAGGGGGACTATTATGCCAGTCTTCCAGTCATCGGGTGCACTCCCCTTCTCCCATGCTAGTTTGCACATTTTCCCTACCCATTCTATCACTATCTCACCACCATACCTCAACATTTCCCCACACACTCCATCTGTTCCTGGTGCTTTCCCCAACTTCACTCTTTTCATGGCTTCCCACACTTCTGACCTCCTGATCCCCACCTCCTCCTCCACTACTTCTCTTCTTCTCCCTCCCATACCATATCCAGCTATGTTTGCTGGCTCTTCATTCCTTTCATTTAGCAACTCACTGAAGTACTCCCTCCATCTTTCGACTCTCTCTTGCTTCTCGGCTAGCATTCTCCCATTCTTATCTTTCACACCCTTACTGTTTCCCTTGCTACCTTCCCTAACTTTCTTGACTTCTTTCCAGAACAGTTTCTTACTCTCCCTCCATTTTACACTCAGATTCCTTCCAAATTCCTCATCTACTCTTCTCTTACTTTCCTTCACTACTCTCTTCACCACCCTCTTACTCTCCACGTACCTCGCTCGTTTCTGTCTCTCGGAATCTTCATTCCCTCTACTACCCAACCACTCTCTATATGCTTTCTTCTTTTCTTCCACAGCTATTCTTACCTCTTCTGTCCACCATGCTGTACCTTTCACTCCCCTCCCTCTTCTCCTCACTCCACACACCTCCTCACATGCTGCACAGATCTCATCCTTAAACACCTTGCTCATCTCCTCCACTTCCTCCATAACTTCCAGGTCGAACCCACCTAGTCGTCTTTCCACTGCTCTCCTGTACTCCTCCCTGACTTCCTCCTCCTGCAACCTCTCCACCCTCCTCACCATTCCACCCTCCTCTCGCCTCCCTCCCGCTCTCCTCACCCACTTCTTTTGTATCCTAACCTTAGCTACCACTACATAATGATCAGACAGACCCCCTCCAATACCCCTATACACCCTAGCATCCATCACAGATTTCTTCATTCGTTCATCCACACATACATAATCAATCAATGACTTTCGTTCCACCACTGTCTTATCCTTCATCGTCAACATCCGTTTCCACGTGTACCTGTGGATCATTCTGTGTCGGAAGAAGGTGTTGGCTATCCACAGCCTTCTCCCCACACATACGTCCACAAGTGCACTACCATTCCCATTCACCTCTGATGGTACCCCCCACCCTCCCACCACTCCCTCAACTTTCCTATCACCCACCTTACCATTCATATCCCCAATCAGAAATATTCTTTCGTTCTTGTCAAACTTCTCCAGGCACGCCTCCACATTCATCCAGAACTCCTCTTTCTTTCTTTCAAGTATATCCTCTGTCGGGGCATACACGCATACAATCACCCACGTTTGTATTCCTACTTTCATTCTCACCCACACAATCCTTGAACCCACAGACCCATACTCTCTTACACATTCCTTCCATTTGCTACTTACAAACAAACATGCACCTTCTCTCGCTGTTCCTTCACTCACTCCAGCACACACACCCATTCCACACTCCCACTCTCTCACATCTGAATCTTTCCATTTGGTCTCTGTCATTTGTTACGGCTGGATCGGCAATACATATTCGGGATTCTTGATCGTAGGACAGAAATGGCTTATGTGACAACGACACGCTCGATTCCAGTCCCAAATACTATATGCTCCAGACAACAAAAGCACCAACGCCCTACAGAGTTATCGTCTATGGTAACGAGGTACCTTAACTCGGCGAAAGTGTACAACAGGGGTAGGCTATGAGGCTAAACTCCCTCAGACATTTATAGGTTACGTTATTAATAAAGAAATGCAATACTCAAGAAACTACGTTAATATTAAGCCTCTAATAATGTAGAATAGAAGCAGGCTAAAGGTATGACAGTGAAATGCTAAATGACAAATGTACACGCCTACTTGAAAGCGCGTGCACTAGAATAACTGTCCCCTACTAACATGCACTAGCATGTAGCATACAAGATGTTCATGATCCAGTAGATACCTAATAATACACATGGAAGGAACATAAACAGTAGTCACTTATTATAAGAATGAATCTATACTTGGAATAACTAAAAGGTTGCAGGCAACAGTACTGCGCCGGTAGCCTACTACCGCATAGGCTACTTCGCTTCTCTCACTCTGTCTCCCCTCTGAGTCCGTATGCGCCCTACGCAACGGAACTCCGGACACAGCAGCAAAACGACAGTGCAGTTAATTGATACATGAAAGTATTAATAGTGTTGTCTTGTGTGTGAGTAATGTGTATTGTAAAGTGTTATATACATAAACTTAAAGAGAGCTGCAATGCATAGTAAAATAAAGATATCACCCACTCATCATCCCCATGTGTTCTAGCTAGCAGGCCAAGTCACAGGAACAACGAGTCCCAGCACCGAAAGCGAGAACCCAGGAAAAGACTGCAGAGAACACAAGGACAGATAAATTACGTTACTCTACTATACCGGCACTACGAGCGAGCTGTAGTCTCTGGTACTGCACTCGCTCCTGGCTCGGTAGGCAAATCAAGGCTAAGTCCTCGCCCCTCTACAGACAACTCCTGGGCATGGTCGGGCTCTTACACATGGCACTAGTCTAGTCACAAATTGGATGATGAGCTGGGCATATAACTCGTGAACATGTAGAACGTTCACCAACTATCCTCATCAAGAAGATCGCTGTTCACATTAACCCCTTAAATCTAATACATGTAAATATATGCTTGTCCTAAGAGTAATACGAGAGGTGAGTGCTGAAACTCCTTTAGGACCTCAAGGGAAGGGTATGCATTTAAATAGAGAGAAGAATGAAATGAGAGTAATGTCGTCAGAGAGAAAGAGTGCAACCGTGAGAAATTGGGAGAGAGGGCAAGGGATGTTAGAATCTCAAAGGTTCTAGGCAACCTGATCATGGAACACACAGCGAGCCTCCAGGCAATGTGCTGTACGACAACATGGGCAGCCCAGACAGCATAGGCAGGCGGCAATGTACTACCAACCCTGTCGCACCTAGCTATAAGCGCAGGGCTGCCAACCGGTCCATACGTCTGGCAACCACCCCCCCGGCAGCGTGGCGCACCGCTACCCTCTCGCTCTGAAGTCTAACTCACTCTCTCTCTCTGAATTCCTATCATCTCATCTATCAACTTCTCTATTGATACTACATATTAAATGGAAGGTCTCGACATGGCTTAAAACAAAACCCACCACTGGTTAGCAAATGACGAGACCTTTGCAGAGATACAAAGAACATAGTTATACGTTGTCACACTCAATATAAGCAGCCAGCATGGTACAGCGTGGTACCGTGGTGGTACAGTGGAGTACCAAGGAGTACAATCAGGTTACGTTGCCACGCACTGGGTGCGTCACAGCCCCCCCAAGACTTTAGATAATCGACCTTAGAAGCATTATCAAAATCTGACAGGCAACCAACCGACCTGCTACCCTTAGCTGCCACTAATTGCAAAAGGTGCACAACAACTGAAGTGTGAATTATACATAAAACACAATATCGCATGCATCATGCTACAACAATAAAGACTTACAAAACTAAAAAAAAATTTCTCGTTTATTTTATTGTTTTATAATCTTTTTGGACGGCGTTATGATAGCCTAATTTTACTCCTGCTCAACCCACACACCGTGCACGACTATCCTGGATCATCAACCCTTGATAGACAATCTGCTATCACGTTCTCACTCCCGGCAATATGCTGAATGTTGAGATTATACTCTTGGAGCATTAGGGACCACCTGGTCAACCGCATATTCCGATTGTGAAACTGATTTAGGAATTTCAAGGGATGATGGTCCGTATAAATCGTCACTACCGGGCCGTAGGCTGGAACATAAACTTCGAAATGTTTGAGCGACAAAACGATAGCAAGAAGCTCCTTCTCTATAGTCGAGTAATTCCTTTGTGCCGAATTAAACTTGCGAGAAAAGAAGCTCACTGGGTGTTCCAAGCCCTCGGAATCAGTCTGCAGTAACACTGCCCCGGCACCCACACCGCTGGCATCAGTCGCCAGCTGAAAACTCCTGGAGAAGTCTGGGGCTCTCAAAATCGGATGTGTACACAGCAGGTGCTTGACTAGGTCGAAAGCCCTCTGACACTCCGCAGCCCAACAGAACTTCACTGATTTCGACAGTAGATCAGTTAACGGTGCTAAGACAGTAGAGTATCCCCGGATGAAGCGCCTATAATAGCCTATCATACCTAGGAACCGCATGACCTGGCGCTTAGTGGTGGGCCTGGGAAACATATTGATAGCCTGTATCTTGCTCAGGGGGGGGCACACCCGGCCTAACCCGACCACGAAGCCAAGATACTGCACAGTAGCCTTTACAAACTCGCACTTCCTCAGGTTCACCACCAGCCCAGCATCGTGCAACTTCCCAAACAGGGTCTCTAAGTGCCTTAGGTGATTTTCAAAATTGTCATCATACACTATCACGTCATCAAGGTAGACCGTGCAGTTAGGGATTTCGTCACAAATATCGTTCATCAGGTTCTGAAACGTGGCAGGTGCGTTCTTAAGCCCATAAGGCATTACGTTACATTGGTAGGTCTTGCCATCTACCACAAAACCACAAACTTGCTTAGCTCGGTCCGACAGGGGTACTTGCCAGTAGCCTTTTACAAGATCAATTTTAGTAAGGTACTTTGCATTCCCTATCTTGTCCACGCTGTCGTCAACTCGAGGCAAAGAGTAAGGGTTGGTAGTGGTCAAGCCATTTAGCCTACGAAAATCTATGCAGAACCGCACCTTGCCGTCAGGTTTTGGCTGCAACGTGACGGGTGATGTCCACTTCACATAACCTTCAGTGATCATCCCTCTCTCAACCATGTACTTTAACTCCTCCCGTAAAGCTGGCAACTTTACCGGGGGCACACGGTAGGGCACTGACTTGAAGGGCACATTATCACCGACGTCCACGTCGTGCGTTACCTGAGTAGTGAGACCTGGGTGTTCGGCGAAAACAGAGGGGTATGACCTGAACAGGCCTAGGACAGCAGCACCCTGGTGCTCAGGCAGGTGACTTACAGCTTGCCTAGCCTCTTGTTCAGTATTCCCCGCCCACTGTTCCGCGGAAATGACACAGTCCCAGCTATCCTCCTCAGCAGCATGACTGTCCCCACCTCCTTCTCCACCCTGGCCGCTGCAGGCCAGCACAGGGACAGTGAGAGGCTCTGAGGGGCGTCTCACATACTCTTTCATGAGGTTAACATGACATAACTGATGTTTTTTTCTACGGTCAGGTGTTGCAACGAGATAATCAAGGTCGGACAGTTTCTTAGCCACCACATACGGCCCAATAAACTTGGCAGAAAGGGGGTGTCCAGGCAAAGGTAAAAGCAACATTACCTCCTGACCCACCGAAAACTCCCGAAGCTTCACCTTGGCGTCATACTGGTGCTTCATGACCGCCTGTGCATTAACCAAGTTATTACCTGCCGCTGCCATGCAACCTATAAGTCTCTCCCGGCTCTCAAGGATATATTTAAGTACAGACCCCGGCTTCTCTTCGCCCTCCCAGATCTCTTTCACCATACTTAAAGGTCCTCTCACATTATGGCCAAAGACTAGTTGATTTGGACTGAACCCCAGGCTCTCTCCTGGGACTTCACGTGCAGCGAACAGAACATACGGCAGACCCAAATCCCAATCAGTGTCATGTTCTGCACAGTAACAGCGTAGCATACTCTTCAGGGTCGAGTGCCACCGCTCCAAGACTCCCTGACTCTCGGGATGGTAGGCTGACGACACTACAGAACATATACCGTGCAACTGAAGGGTTTGCTTGAACAATTTGGATGTAAAATTGCTCCCCTGGTCTGACTGCACCTCACGTGGAAATCCATAACGGGAACAGAACAATAATAAGTTTTTAACAACTGCCTTTGCCGAGCCGTTTCTCATGGGGTATGCGTCCGGGTATCTCGTAGCCACATCCATGATTGTCAACAGGAATTTATTGCCACTACTAGTAGGCGGGAAAGGGCCAACCAAATCTACTACAACTTTGCTGAACGGAGGCCCGGTGACAGGTATGGGAAACAAAGGTGCCTTCGGGATTGTCTGGTTAGGCTTCCCCGTTGTCTGGCAGGTCGCACACCCAGCCACCCATGCACAGACATCAGCCTTGACCCCAGGCCACCAGAAAACCCTGCCCAATGCCGCCAATGTTTTTGTTACCCCCAAATGACCCGCCACCGGCACATCATGCGCCAGACACAATAAGGACTCTCTATACTTATTTGGAACAACCACCTGGTCTACTACCCTCGCACCGCCCTCCCACTTCGATTTGGGGTCTAGAAATCTGCGGTACAATATCCTGTTGAGCCTAAAGAAATCTCCCGGCTTCGCATCCCCATCTTCCTCCAACTCTATGGCACCATTGCTATAACGAGCTAGGCTAGCGTCTTGCAGCTGCTGCTCACTAATGTCCCTGGGCGTCAATGCATCAAGATGGTTTTGTAATAAGACATTACCCCGGCTAGTAGGCTCTACTGCCTTAGTGGCTCTCGCTACAGCTCTTGCCTCACGCGAAGTCTTACCCAACTCTGCCTTGTTACACACCATATCTGGGCCAGAGTCAACTCCCGTGTTTATTATAGGTCCAAGTACCGAATCACCGAGAAGTGCAGCAGAATCAATGTCCCTTTTCCTGCCCTTAGCAACCTTCTCCTGATCCTTCCTCCACTGTCCCCGAGGTTGAGTGCTAGGCTGTGCAGGAGCCGCAGAGCGAGATCGGGTTACCACACAGGCCATCTCATCCTGTTGGCACCTCCCAACCCATTCCCGATTCTCACCATCCACGTCGGCCGCCCTCTCGGCAACGACTAAGGGTGGAGTCCCGGAAGTGGGCACCGCAAAGTCGTTGCCGAGAAGAAGGTCGACGCCCTCAACTGGCAAACACTCAACGATCCCTACATCCAGCTCCCTGCACACCTCTCCCACTCTCAACTCCAACCTCACAAGTGGGTATGACCTCGTAGCATTTATACCCTGCACCACAACAACTCTGGCCGCATTTATCGGTTTCCCTGTGAAGTTCCTCAACAAAGTTTGCGAAGCCCCCGTATCCCTCAGCAAGTCAACCCTCCGTAGTTCACTCCCCCAGCTCACAAACCCGTGTCCCCGATGGCTACAGAAAGTGTCCCGGACAGGTGTCGAGCCTTCCGTACGCTTCTTTACCGCGTGTGCCTCAGCTGCTGACAACCTACCCCGGGCAGTTGCTGCAGCCTTCAGAGACACACCGATACTGTGAACCAATGACACCGGCTTAGCGGGAGTGTTACTAGGGCACTCACGTGAATAATGGCCTAGCTTCTGACATTTGTAACATTTCACATCCCCAATGGGCTTCTTCCCTTGTGCGGGCGAAGAAGGGGCCTGACCTTTAGTAAACGGGAGAGGCTTGTGTTTGTAGGTGTTATTAGGTGCAATGCATTTAGTGTGGTTATGTGTGTCATAGGATTTGTTATTATCGAAAACTCTGGTGGGTGGGGTATAGCGCCCCTTCTGCCCTGACTCAGCCCTCTGAGCGGCACCGCAACCACGAATCAATGATAATCTGAGGTCTGCCATCTTGGCAGCCTCCTCTACTGTCTTGGGACATTTTTCCTTAATGTTCAGCGTTAGATCGGTTCCAGTACATTTGTAAAACTGTTCCAGATAGAAAAGTTGCTTAATTTCCTCAGCCGACTCTGCGTGCTCGGACCGAAACCAGTTATTACATGCATCTGTTAAGTCCCGTGCGTGCTCCATAAAACTGACGTCGCTCTTCTTATTCACACCACGGAACTTCAATCTATAAGTTTCGGGTTGCAGTTCGTAGGCCCGGAGCACAGCCTCCTTCACCAGTCCATACACTACACTCTCGTCCAGTGACAGTGCATCGTAGGCTTTCAACCCCTTACCCACTAGACGTGATGAAACTAATGCTGCCCATTTAACCTCCGGCCAGTCATACTCACGACACTTCTTTTCGAAACGAGCAAAAAACTCAGTCACTGCTGTCTCATCAAATGCGGGTACCTAACTTAATTAAATGCGAAAGTGAGTCTGTAACCCGGTGCCCACCACCGAGATGACGCCCCGTGGTCTCTACTCTAGACTTCTCGACATCCATTTCAGCCTGGTACCTGGTTGCATCCTGATTGGCTTGGATTCTAGCAACCTCTATGCGTTCTATACTAGCCTGTTGTATTTGAGTCTCCTGCAGCTTAAACTTAGCTAGTTCTAGCTGAAATAACATCTCAGGAGACAGGCCTGGGGGGGGAGAGCACAAAATGGGGGATCCACACCGAGACGTGTTTACGGGTAAGCCAGCTTGCCCTTGAGAACCCTCCTGCTGCATCGTGCTAAGACTCGCTGGCTGAGGGCCCAGCTCAGGGGTAGAGTGGAATGGAGGCTTGGAGGGAACCCCCCAAGACCCCACTCCACCCACCGCCCCATCGCCATCACCCAACAAACATGCCACCAAATTCTTCTTGGGCCAACTGTCAGGACAGTCCCGCCCCAAAACCGTGCTAAACAGCGAAGGACCGTAACAATCAATAGCCTGCAGGCGCTGTTCGGTCAAAGGTGTCTGCAAAAATGCCCGGGCATCCTCTCTCCACTTATAACACTCCCCTCCCCAAACATCTGTTGTACTTGCTGGTTACTAGGCTGTACCGTGTTATCCTCCCCCGTAAATGATGAGTCATTAGACATAGTGCTGGTTATACAATTGCTGTTCATAAAAAAAAAGAAGTGCTTATTACTAATTGCAGTCTCGACTCACAAAATGTTAAAGATGCTTGAATGACTCTACTCTAGACACCCCCAACGAAACAATCTGCAAGTCCACCAATACAATAATGACACAATAAAAATTCCTCCAATATGCAAGAAAATTCTAGCCAGCTCTACTAGGTAGCATAGAATAGTTCTCCAAAAAACATGTGATAGGATACTACTGAATCTTGTGCAAGGTCGCCATTTTGTTACGGCTGGATCGGCAATACATATTCGGGATTCTTGATCGTAGGACAGAAATGGCTTATGTGACAACGACACGCTCGATTCCAGTCCCAAATACTATATGCTCCAGACAACAAAAGCACCAACGCCCTACAGAGTTACCGTCTATGGTAACGAGGTACCTTAACTCGGCGAAAGTGTACAACAGGGGTAGGCTATGAGGCTAAACTCCCTCAGACATTTATAGGTTACGTTATTACTAAAGAAATGCAATACTCAAGAAACTACGTTAATATTAAGCCTCTAATAATGTAGAATAGAAGCAGGCTAAAAGGTATGACAGTGAAATGCTAAATGACAAATGTACACGCCTATTTGAAAGCGCGTGCACTAGAATAACTGTCCCCTACTAACATGCACTAGCATGTAGCATACAAGATGTTCATGATCCAGTAGATACCTAATAATACACATGGAAGGAACATAAATAGTAGTCACTTATTATAAGAATGAATCTATACTTGGAATAACTAAAAGGTTGCAGGCAACAGTACTGCGCCGGTAGCCTACTACCGCATAGGCTACTTCGCTTCTCTCACTCTGTCTCCCCTCTGAGTCCGTATGCGCCCTACGCAACGGAACTCCGGACACAGCAGCAAAACGACAGTGCAGTTAATTGATACATGAAAGTATTAATAGTGTTGTCTTGTGTGTGAGTAATGTGTATTGTAAAGTGTTACATACATAAACTTAAAGAGAGCTGCAATGCATAGTAAAATAAAGATATAACCCACTCATCATCCCATGTGTTCTAGCTAGCAGGCCAAGTCACAGGAACAACGAGTCCCAGTACCGAAAGCGAGAACCCAGGAAAAGACTGTAGAGAACACAAGGACAGATAAATTACGTTACTCTACTATACCGGCACTACGAGCGAGCTGTAGTCTCTGGTACTGCACTCGCTCCTGGCTCGGTAGGCAAATCAAGGCTAAGTCCTCACCCCTCTACAGACAACTCCTGGGCATGGTCGGGCTCTTACACATGGCACTAGTCTAGTCACAAATTGGATGATGAGCTGGGCATATAACTCGTGAACATGTAGAACGTTCACCAACTATCCTCATCAAGAAGATCGCTGTTCACATTAACCCCTTAAATCTAATACATGTAAATATATGCTTGTCCTAAGAGTAATACGAGAGGTGAGTGCTGAAACTCCTTTAGGACCTCAAGGGAAGGGTATGCATTTAAATAGAGAGAAGAATTAAATGAGAGTAATGTCGTCAGAGAGAAAGAGTGCAACCGTGAGAAATTGGGAGAGAGGGCAAGGGATGTTAGAATCTCAAAGGTTCTAGGCAACCTGGTCATAGAGCACACAGCGAGCCTCCAGGCAATGTGCTGTACGACAACATGGGCAGCCCAGACAGCATAGGCAGGCGGCAATGTACTACCAACCCTGTCGCACCTAGCTATAAGTGCAGGGCTGCCAACCGGTCCATACGTCTGGCAACCCCCCCCCCCCCCCCCGGCAGCGTGGCGCACCGCTACCCTCTCGCTCTGAAGTCTAACTCACTCTCTCTCTCTGAATTCCTATCATCTCATCTATCAACTTCTCTATTGATACTACATATTAAATGGAAGGTCTCGACATGGCTTAAAACAAAACCCACCACTGGTTAGCAAATGACGAGACCTTTGCAGAGATACAAAGAACATAGTTATACGTTGTCACACTCAATATAAGCAGCCAGCACGGTACACGGTCCGTGACGGTACAGTGGAGTACCAAGGAGTACAATCAGGTTACGTTGCTACGCACTGGGTGCGTCACAATATATATATATATATATATATATATATATAGTATATTATATCATATTGTCAGTTACTACTCTTTACACTTGTGATATAAATCTACCACACCATAAGTATATTAACAAACATACTGTATACCACAGGTGTATACCACAAGTGTATACCACAGGATAAATTGAATCATTATCCCTTTGAGTACCAGCGACGTGTTATATGTTATTCTAGCTATACTTAGACGATACTATGCAGCTTAGGAAGGATCTGTGATAAGTAAAAGGGTTGGTTGATATAGTTTGAAGTCCTATTCCGGCTAGAGGTCCTTCCCAAGCTGAATAATATTGTCTAATAGTTGCCAGAATATGATGAAAAGGACGTCCCGGGTATAGTATGGGTTAACAAAGGGCAAAATAATATAATAATGCTACTATGAAAAGAATGATCGATTAAAATGTAAAATTGTTCACTCACCGTTCTCAGTCTAGTGTAAGCATATTATATGTATGCATGCATGAGTATACTGTATATATGCATTCATGTATATATCTATGTATATATTTATCTATAGCATCTATAGGTATACCCCACAACCCCTAGTTATACCTATACATCTAAATACGCCTCATAAATACTGACCAATGTTTCACGATAATGTGTGTATCCATGTTAACTAATGGCCTTTGGTATTATTGTTACTTGAGAGGTTACACTATTTGGTCACAATGTGGGATCTTTTTGAACCTCTCGTGTTGCACTTCATTAGTTTGGAGATTGTAAGACGTTTCACCCCAATAGTTTGTGATAATAAAACGCTTCGTCCCATTCAGGTGTCAATTTTGTTCTGGGCGATTGATAGCGAACCTATAATAAGAAGAAATCGGCCTTCGGCTGGGACCTTTTTTTTTATCGAAAAATTCGCAAATTTAGGTTGAGGGGGTCTGATTGGGCATTTTATAGTTTGAAGGAAGAAGGCAGTCTGGGAAAGCGCCTGTGTTAACCTAGGGGACAAACTAAAATATATTGCTAACAAAATGACGATCAAGCGAAATCCTCAATAACAATTAAACCAAATATCATAATAACCCTCAAGAAGTCGGGTCACACAGCATTAAATAAAAGATGTATTGTGTATATGTAGCGCGACTTTTGAGAGTTACTGTTATTATCGATAGCGACAGATAATACAAATCTTAATCGGATTGTAATCCTTTACCTCCTTGTGACAGATCCAGAGATGTATTTTATTATAGTGGGCAAAGGGGATGTTTCTTCTCTACCATGTTTATAATATTAACGGTAATCTCTCGTTCTCCCCCCCCTCCCCCCCCCACACACACACTCACTCAGACACACACACACTCTCTCTCTCTCTCTCTCTCTCTCTAGTTGTGTAACACAGTTTCCTGTAGATATTATCCTCTTTATTTGCTTATTTATATAGCAAAAATCTTCGAATATTGGATAACATCATATAGCTAGAGTATGAATTCCTCCACAGTATTTTATTATTATTATTATTATTATTGTTGTTGTTGTTTTTGTCATGTTTGCTCCCTACACCTCTATTAAGCTTAAAAAACACTCCCAAGATCCTCCTTCGATATATATTTGTAATTTTTTCGGCAGAAAACATCTCCCTTCGGAATCACAGGCTCGCTATCACTCGCCAAGAAAAACCGACACCTAAATGGCACGAAAAGTCTAAATATTGACAAGGAAATAGAGCGAAGGGTCGTAAAATCGCCAAATCAATCGGGTAAGTGTATTAATATATCAAAACTAATGGGGCTAAGCATGAGGGAGATGAGGTAAAACAAAACAAATCTCCTCTTAAAGTTGGTGGTAGTTTACGTTGAAAGTGCTTGGTTGCAGTGTAGAATATTCAGTATTGAGTAATATTGTTTGACCACATTAATAATCCTCTTTACTTGGATATAATGGCTTGAATACATTAATAATCCTCTTTACTTGGATATAATGGCTTGAATACATTAATAATCCTCTTTACTTGGATATAATGGCTTGAATACATTAATAATCCTCTTTACTTGGATATAATGGCTTGAATACATTAATAATCCTCTTTACTTGGATATAATGGCTTGAATACATTAATAATCCTCTTTACTTGGATATAATGGCTTGAATACATTAATAATCCTCTTTACTTGGATATAATGGCTTGAATACATTAATAATCCTCTTTACTTGGATATAATGGCTTGAATACATTAATAATCCTCTTTACTTGGATATAATGGCTTGAATACATTAATAATCCTCTTTACTTGGATATAATGGCTTGAATACATTAATAATCCTCTTTACTTGGATATAATGGCTTGAATACATTAATAATCCTCTTTACTTGGATATAATGGCTTGAATACATTAATAATCCTCTTTACTTGGATATAATGGCTTGAATACATTAATAATCCTCTTTACTTGGATATAATGGCTTGAATACATTAGTTTGAATTCAATAGTTTGTTGGTGTGACATATTAACCAGTCCCACATTACAGGCAGAACATATATATGTATTAACCCCTTCTGTACCGGTGACGTCTTTTTCATTATATATTGTCAAATATTAGACTATTTTATTCAGCTTAGAATAGACGTGTACCAAATAAAAGGGTACAGGCATTTCCTTTTAGCTGCCCTAGATCCTTCCAAAGCTACATCAAAGTCTAAAAGTAGCTGGAATCAAATTAATAACACGTCGCCGGTACAGAAGGGGTTAAACTTTCGAACGCCAAGAAGTCTTTCCTCCGTTAAATAAAATCCGTTGGTTGTTAAAATATAGTAATTTGTAGTGAAAAGTGGTATTTACCCCTTCAGTACCTGTGACGTCTTTGTATTTGTGTCATTTTTTTTCACCCATAATGAATGGGTTTAATTATTTTGGCGATTCTCACACGGGAAGGGGGGAGGGGGGGGGGTAAATTTGACTTTTTTTCTCGGTAGGTCTGTTCCTCTTTGTTTACAGGCTCGCTATCGCTCGCCAGGAAAAGATCGACGTATAAATGGCACAAAAGGTTTTCATATTTTTTATTTTTGTTTTATTCTATGTGAGTGAAGGGGTCAAAAGGCAGAACTGCCCGCAGTGAGTGCCTCCCCCAGTTGAAAGAATGACAGGGCCAAAATCAAGGGACGTTCGAGCCAAAATGCCTGGACACACGGAGTTTGAAGCAATTTAAGTCATAGGAAGAGGGAAAGACTGATTCTGGGAGAGAGTTCCAGAGCTCAGTGGCAAAGACATGCGGCGAAAGATCTTAATAAATCACCAAACTAATTGGGCGAACGGTTTAAAATGTCAAAACTATTGGGGCTAAACATGAGGGAGGAGGTGACGATCAGTGATAGTAAAATATCATGTTCACTAGGATATTATGGGAGGAATATTATTAGGTTGTTGGTGGTGGTCATTAACGGAGCCCACCTCGCTTTTTCTGTTTTTCTCCCTCTATATGGCTTTTATCCATTCGGCCCCATTCAGCCTACTGTTTTAAGACGATTACCCCCATCCAGGTGTCAATATTTTCCTGGCGAGAGGTAGCGAGCCAGCATATATATATTTTTGTTCAGACAGCAAGCTAAATTTGTAAATTTTTCGATAGAAAAATTTCTCAGGAGAAGCCGGATTTCTCCATACAATGCTGGGTCGCTATCGCTCACCAGGAAGAAATGGACACTTGGAAGGGGATAAACGTTCTAAAACAGTTGGCTGAATGGGGCCGAATGGATACAAGCCAGAGAAAGAGAAAAAAAGGAGAGATAGATACAAAAAAAACGGTGACTCCCCTTAAGGGCGAGGGAGAGAAGGGCTTTGGACCCCCTTCTCAGTCATGCTTAGCCCCATTAGTGTTGATATCTTATGACATTTGTTCCATTAGTTTTGCGATTTTAATGCCTTTCCTGCCATTTAGATTCCGAATTATCCCTGGCGAGCAATAGCGAGTCTGCAATTTAGGAGGCATCAGCCTTTGGCTGGGTAATTTCTCTACTGAAAAGTGTGACAAATTATCTCGAATGGGGGTCTTGGGGGAGATTTTTAAGCTTAATGGAGATCTAGGGAGCAAACTACCCCCCACACCCACCTTAAAACTCCCTATTACAAACATAAATCAAAATGTATCTCTTTATCTCTCTACATATAGTAGTTGTTACATTTGATAACAGCTTCCTCTCCTCCTAACGAGCCTCTTCACAACATAATATGGTCGTTTGTGTTAATTGTGTACTTTGTTCTTACCATCTGTTCCAACTTCCTGCCTTCCTTCCCTTTTGTCTTCATCACACTCTCCTTACTCCTTCTTTCCTTTCTTATCTACCTACTTCCTTCCCTCCTTCCTCTCTCTCCCTTCCTACTTTTCTTTTCTTTCTCCTTCCTTCAATCCTTCCTCTTTATTCTTTCCTTACTTCATTCCTCCCCCTTCTCTTCTTCCCCTCTCTCTTATCTTGCTTTCTACCACTTTCCGTCCTTCCCTCTCTCCCTCCATTCTTCCTTCCTTCCTTCTTAGCTTCCTACTAACCCTCTCTCCCTCCTTCCTTCCTTCTCTCTCTCCCTCCCTCCCTCTCTCCTTCCTCCCTGCCTTCTTACCACCCGTCACCTTCCTACCCCCTCTTTCCTTCATTCCCTCTCCTCTCTCTCTCTTCTTCTCTCCATTCCTCACACTTATTTTGCCAGCACCCCTGCCTTTCCCTGTCATTCTATATATCCGCAACATTGAACTATAGAACTTATAATGAAGCCTTCCATTTACATCTATTGTCTGATGGCTCTCTCTCTCTCTCTCTCTCTCTCTCTCTCTCTCTCTCTCTCTCTCTCTCTCTCTCTCTCTCTCTCTCTCTCTCTCTCTCTCTCTCTCTCTCTCTCTTTGGAGGATGGGAACAGAGCCCTTAACTTTACTATCCCATTCTTCTACAATAAAGCTGTTCCTGTCCAGTAGTAGTTATTAAGGCCGTACCACCTAGTAGGGACTGCAAGATCTGTGTGGTTTGAGTATCTGTTTAACTCCCTGTATGTACATGTATGTATGTTTGTGAGCTAGTGTCTGTATCATATTGCGACTTACTACCGGTATATATATATATATTTGTTTGTTTGTTTACAATCTCTCCTCACTCAAACTGCGTTGTTGTTCTCTCCCTCCCCTCTTCATCACTCACGTCTCCCCGTTGTCAATTACAGTGATTCATTAATTTTACTATTGTCGTTACTGATTGCATCGTAGCACTAAGTTATTAACCCTTTCTGTACCGGCTACGTCTTTTCTGTTTTAGTCTATCTATATTTAGATAATTGTGTGCAGTTTAACAAGGATGTATGGTAGTAAAAAGGGTTAAGTGAGATACTTTAAATTAAAGCCTGCTAATTGACAGAGATCCTTCATAAACTGAATAAAGTCGATTAGTAGTAGCCACAATATATTATAAAGACGTCGTCGGCACAGAAGGGGTTAACCCGTTCAGTACCGGTGCCGTCCTTCTAACATTATAGTAGTCATTTTCAGAGCTTCCGTGACCGTGTTTAGGATACCAAAGTTTCTCAGTGAATTTAACAAGGGCAACTGATACTAAACAAAATAAGCCCCCCATACACCTCACCAAAATGACGGGAAAGTTGTTATTTTAGACGTTTTTCAAAATGGCCGCCCCCATCATCTTAAAAAATTGATAAAGTTCTATTTCTTGAAGTGAATGGCCAAAAATTACAATTTTGGTGTCTATTCCCACTAATTTTGGTGTCAGAAGATCAATGGCATGGCATAATTAAAAAATAATTAATAAATAATTACCAAATAATTAAGAAAATAATTCAGAAAATCAATGGGATGGCATAATTCGTGATTTAGAGTCCCATTAACCTCAACATCTAAGACAAATATGATGTTGTTAAATCAACTGAGAAACTTTGGTATCCTAAATTAATAAAACATGAGACCTACTGCATTAAGATGCACTATCACTGCAGGACAAATATGATGCACAACTGTCAGAATCACTTTCGCTGTCATCATCGCTGCTCTCCATTTGTGGATGACTTGGAGTTTTAGAAGATCCAGGAATGATGGAAGTGCAGGTTGGGTATAGCGTACTGAGAGGCATAAGCCATTTACAAGGTGCCATCCATGGCCAATTGGTGATGGATGATTCTGAAGCTGGAAATTCTTCTGCAGATATGTGAGGTAATTGGTGCGCTCTAAGTGTGGTCGTAGACTGTCAGAATCAGGTACCAGTTTGATGATCTTCTTTTTCTTGAGTACTGACCACTTTGCTGCTCTCACCTCTGCTAGGGTCTTGTGTTTGGTGTCACAATAGATGTACCGGATAACACATTTCTGTAAGTCATTGATGATTTCCTGTGTGACTGGGATGATTGTGCCACAACTTTTAAGGAGGTTGCGAGCTTCTGATGATTTTTCTACACGGTCAACAATAGTTTTTTTGCCTATTCCATAAAAGCCGGAGTTATGGTCGCATCCGGTAAGAACATAAAGTGGGATCAAAGACTCCGCCATTGCCTCACTACACAAACACCGAGCATTTATCAGCTGAGATTTGCGTTTCAAGCACAAGAGTCCTGATATTTGCCGAACCACATAGGCTGCCTGAACGTAGTTATCAGTATCTTCAGTGTCTATGACAACTGCTTCTGTATACCCTTCTGACCGCAGCTTACCATAAAGAGTGAACAGAGCTGTGTCTGCTTCTGCATGGGCGTATGTGAGATTCTGCAAAAGTTCATCTGTGGTGAGATTCCTTGCTGGTTTGCCAACAACACAGTGTATGAGCTGAATAGTGGTTGTAGATGCCTTTCTTTTGAAAGCAGCCTTGATAAATGCTTGAAGGCGAACTTTATTCTCTGGCTTACCAAGAAGAGCATGAAAGTCTCTATTAGAAGGAAATTTGTCCTCTGACTTCATAAACACATTGCAAATGGACTGATTTTTTTTACGGTGTTGTCGTTCACTATCTTTGATGGAGAAGTCTTGCTCGTACAAGTCATTAACCAAGATAACACATTCTGCATTCGAATGTCTATTCAGGACAAAGTTCACAAGTTTCTCACCATAGTCTCCCCACGTTAACTTGGTTCCATCTGCTTTTTCTCTGTCTTCAGTAGTAGGCGTTGTTAGACGCCAGATTAGTCCCATGTCTACTATTGATGTGTAAATATCAGGGTACGGTATGGATGTCATAGTCAGTTTTTCCTGTAGCTTACTCTTCTGCGTTTTGTGCATAGTACCATTTGCATTGAAAATTGAAAGGCACTCATCTGTTACTCGATGCTGCATTAAGTCTTCCATCTTTAAGCCGTCACTTGCCTCAACAAGTTTGATGACTGAGGTAAATGCCTTGCTCTCCATTTCTTCAGTTGTCTGTTTCAGGTTTTCACTTGCTGTCTTCTCGATTTCTTGAGTTGCAAAATGGCCTCTTTTACTACGTGGTATTCGAGCATTGAGGGAATTTGTTTTGGAATAGACTCTTTCATTTACAAATTCCTCCACTTTTCTTTCTCCATCGGCCTTTGCAGACTTCAGATCAGCAAAGAGAGCTGGAGAGGCTTGAATTCCAGATTGTAGGGATCTTAGTGTCAGATCTGATTGGTCAAATGGATCACAATGGAACTCGGTGAGACATGCACTGATATCCAGCACAGATTGTTCATCTATCTTCATCTTACTTGGGGCACAATCTGCATGCTTTCTTCAACCTCGTCTCTTGTGATTTGCGTGACGATGAACACAGCCTCTTATCCGGTTGACGTTGTTAACATTCCGCGTGTTTGACAGGAGTTGCTTCTCATTCTTTAGAATAGCCAACCATCCACACTTAAGCTTGGATCCTTTATTCATCGTTGACTCTATCCATATGTCAAGGGCAACACATGAGTAGGGTTTACCGGTCATTGACTGTGCAAACATGCCACTCTCCATGAATTGTGCTTGGATATGGGGAAGACTTTCTAGGACTGCTATGAAATCTGGAAGATGCGGCCCATATCTATCATTTTCATAAATATGCATCCAAGGAAGCATCAACTTCAGTGAAGACTTGAACTCGATCCAGTTTCTTGTCCTTATACCATGTATATTTTGAGTCAGTATCTCTACCATCTCCAAGAATGAAATCCAGAATTCTGCTAGTGGAGCACCATCTAAGTTCTGGAATAGGGAGTCAACGAGCCCCTTGAGATCGGCATTGCTCTCTAACTCAGCATGTGCATCATTAAGTTCTTGTTGGTCTACTGAACTGCGTAACTTATTGAGAGATGCCTGGATCTCTTCACACAGAATGGCACCTTCCAAACGTTTGTCGAGTGCATGTTGGAGTAAAGCCTCGTAGAAGAGTCGAAGGTAACGCACACCACGGTTGAAGTGTTTTCCACGCAGAGCTTGATCCACGGATCCATCTGCAACGACGCCTGCAGCCACCAGTACATCTGAAATGCCTGAGCCTTTGAACCTTTTGTAGATTGCATTGATGAAAGACATCTGGATATGAAAGGGCCCCATGAATGTCAATATGTCAGCAAATATCTCTGGATTCTCACTTTTCAATTCTAGCAATAAAGCGTAGACAGGATGATCACCGACGATAATGGCAAATGGCATCTTCTTGTCATCAATTGCCTTTGCAAGCTTGCGCAGGGCATCATACAGAATGGTCTTGCTTGGTGGATCAGGATAAGTCATATGCTAAATCGCTTGACTTTTCTGGGTTTCTGGTGATAGCGTGACCTGGAAGCCAGAAAAGGCTGGTACAGTCTGGTCTTCTGGCTTTGGTCTTGTTCCGTCTGCCTTAGCTCGGGCCATTGCATGGATGACACCTCTCATTCTTTGAGGAACTGTATCCAGATGTTGTTCATCCGTTATCCTTGGTCTGATGGGTGGTTCACCACGCTTGACTGTTTTGTATGGTTCAATTCTTTGCATCTGGCTCCCAAGTTCTTTGAGGCTATCAGAGAGGTACGAAGGCAAGGTGCTATTTGCAACTGGTCGATCATCATCTAGGGTAGGTAGATTTAGCTGAGGTAGGTCTGGCTGAACAAACATGACATTTGTACGATGTGATTGGCCACTTCCAGTCAAAGTGTCACTTTTGAAGTCATCGTTGTCGACTATACATATAGCCGGTGTTCCTTCAGAAAGTTCAAAAGGACACTCAGTTGAATGCTTCAGGTCAGTAACTGCCCAGAAATCTCTAAGCAAAAGCACATCATTGTAACTGATTCCCAGGCCATCCTTATGTAATATGTCTACCATTTCTCTGCTCTTTGTCATACCATGTAGCAGTACACCGAGGTTTGTCTCAAATGCAGTACGTCTTCCAGTGATGTAGCTGGTCAAAATAGATGCAATTGATCTGACTTGGGGCTTGTCATCGACTTCAGACTTTGTGGGGTGCTTTAACCAAGTGATGAGCTTCAAGAGATCATTCAGGTCTTCATATTCTTCTAGCTCATGTATGTATGGAGGCCAAGGAACAGTTTTTGTTTTGATGATCTGATCTCTGAGTCGCCCAGCTACATTCTTCACCAGCTGATCGTCACTTACACCTAGAGAGGATATTGCAGCCTTAAGATATGAACCTGCAGCTCTTGCATCATGTACCAGTTCACTCACATTCTTCTGACCTCGTTCATGAAATGCTATGTCATCTCCAAATTCCTTGATCAGAATTTCCTTCACGAAACTGGACTTTGCTGTGGAATAGTAACCATAATTTGAAGTAATGCCTTTGTAATCCTTTACAAGACCTTGCAGTGTACGCATTTCATGATCTTCAAAGATAACTTGACGGACATGATGAAAGAAGACATTTTGGGCCTCTCGAAGATTAACATGTTGCAGATGCTCTGTTTTTTCATCAGGAAAAGACTCCTTCAGAGGGTTGCTGACATAATTGCGCCAACATTCACGATGATAACGAATTTCCAATCCAAACGCCGTTCGACTGTCTGGGATAGATGCAAGTAGGGTATTCAATCTTTCTCTTATAGGCTCATCTGACAGACAAACTGTATGCAACTTGAACTGGTTCCATGCGTCTACTGTTGACAGCAGCAAAAGTTTGGACTTGCCAGGATTACTGGTTTTTCGTGGTCCTTTCATACACCACACACAGAGATTCTTATCATGAACCACTCCAGTACTAGAACGAAGCTTTTTAGGCACATTTCCTGGGAGTTGTTGACTTGAAGTTGATGCTTGAACTTCTTCCTGTTCAGATTTCCGTTTACGATTCTGTGCTTGCTGAATATAGCGATTACTACTGATCTGGGTGTAACATTTACTATGCATGTACAAGGCCTTTAGACCCCTTGTCCCACTCCACTGCTGCATAGGCATGCTGAAATTTATCAAGTTCCTTCCACCGAAAACACTTGCTCCTTAGATTCTCCCACTTTGTATCAGATGTCTTGTCCGTACTATCATCAGCTATACAGGGATGTTGACATAATATGCATTTTAATCCAGGTCCTGGGTCAGGCACATCACTAACTCCTCTACGTTCCATGCTAATGATTCTTCACGCCAAATTCGATGCAACAAACCTGAAAAAGAAGGAATTGATCAGTCAACATTCTTGGTTTACATTTTAAATTATATATTATATTATTTGAGTAAGTTTCAGAGGATCCGTGACCGTGTTTAGGATACCAACATTTCTCAGTGGATTTAACATCATATTTGTCTTAGATGTTGAGGTTAATGGGACTCTAAATCATGAATTATGCCATCCCATTGATTTTCTTAATTATTTTCTTATTTTTTTAATTATTTGGTAATTAGTTATTAATTATGCCATCCCATTGGTTTTCTGACACCAAAATTAGTGGGAATAGACACCAAATTGTCATTTTTGGCCATTCACTTCAAGAAATCGAACTTTATCAATTTTTTAAGATGACGGTGGCGGCCATTTTGAAAAACGTCTAAAATAACAACTTTCCCGTAATTTTGGTGAGGTGTATGGAGGCTTATTTTTTTTAGCATCAGTTGCCCTTGTTAAATTCACTGAGAAACTTTGGTATCCTAAACACGGTCACGGAAGCTCTGAAAATGACTCTACTATTACTCTGGTTACTATTAGACGATTGTCTTTAGTTTAAAGAGGGCCTCCAGCAATGAATAGGCTTCGAACTATCTCACTTAACCATTTTTTATTGTGACGTCTACCAGCGTTGGCAGAATCGCCTCTCGTTAGCCACTAGCGCTCGCCAGGGACATCGAAATGGGCTACAGTTATCAGAGAATGTTGTTCTTTCTTTCCTAGTAATCGCATTGTCACAGACAGTCCAGTGGTGGTCTTTGTTTTTGTATGTGACAACGGGTTATATTTTATATCAACAGTTGTGATAATAGTACCAGCGTGGGAATGATAAAGACTTTCAGAGCGAGAAGGTAGTGTCTGGCTGTGTCCTGTGGCGCCTGCTGTCTTGTGACGTCTCGGCCCGTGATTGGCCGACCATCGCGCCTTTGCAGGCTCCTGTGTAACTAACCTCCTCCATGAGGGTCCCCAGGAGCTGTCCTCGTCAGGACAGGCTTGGCGCGCGTGCTTCTAACATCCCTTTGCATACTCTCTCCCGATCACCACCTTTATCACTGTTTCTCTCATTCGATTCTCTCTTTCCATACTCTAACCTTTATTAACTGCACAACACTCCCCTTGGGTTCTGCATACGGTTTTCATAGCCGGCCCATTGTATTGCATGCGCTGTCCTCAGAGATATTTACATGTACTTAGAATAGGTTTGAGGGTTCTTAGTTAGTATAGGTTAAGAACTTTGTGTCTCCATTATTGATTTAGTGTTTCTGCTCTTTTATTTAATGCTAGACTGGAATAAGGTAAGTGTAGTCATTGTCTCCGATGTGTGTACGGTTTGCTTATACTTACACGACTTCGACCGGTCCTGTGGTAGCCGGGGTTGTCTTCTCGGTTGCATACTTTGCGAGTGCAGCATTGTGTTGACTGAGGGTTTTGGCCTGTACCAGTTCCACACTTTGCTGCCTCTTTGCTTGTCTTTAGAGGGTCGCCAGGATAGAACCAGATACTTGTGATCTGGATCTATCAAGAGAGCACCATAGTCAATTAACGTAACTTAAAGGATGCAGTCTTAAGGACATCGCTAGGCTACGAGCCTGTCTTGCTCAACCCCAGTTCCTTACCTAGATTGTCCCAGCTAGACATTATTAATCGAATAGACACTTGTTAGTATTTAATATAAGCTCTTTGATGTGTGCGCATTATTATTCACAGCATTTATTAGTCTAGGTTGTTGCTGAGCCGCACAACCATAGCAAACTGTTTCGTTGATGAGGAAGTACTTCTTTTAGTGTTGAGCATTGCTACCGTTGCGCATTTATAGTATTCTCGTGTCAGTTAACATTATATGTCGTATCTTTTAGTGTATTCGATGTACACGTGTGGTGTCCTGCCTCCTGCCTTTATATAGTTTAAGATACGAGCATCTTATGAGCATCAGACTTTCTTAAGAAGTTTCCTAGTCTATGCTGCAGGACTATTCTTCACTTTCTTTCAGATAGGAGTGAAGAGTTTATTGTTGTTTAGAGTAACTGTATTGATGCATCTTTTTATTGTATTAAATCTTGCAGTGATTTAATTGATCTTTCCATAGATTCCTTTTTATGCATTTTAATGTAACTTTCATCTTGTTTGTTATCAGGCTATACCAGTACAGGTTAGCCTGAAGTAGAGTACATTTATGCCCAGTTAAGGATACCCCGCTATCGCAGATTAACCCTGGAGGGTATAGGTGTTCTTGTTCGCCGGCATATAAGTTCGAGGGTTTGGATCTAGCGTTTGTTGCATAGTGCCCTATTACTAGTCCAATCATTAAGTGCCCTTGTTTTATTTGTAGTCCCGGTCGTAACAAATGGCGACCTTGCCTAGTAACTTATCTTAGTTGTCATAACAAATGGCGACCTTAGTCTAGGATTTAGTGAACTAAGAAATAATTGCAGGATTTTTTGTGGAGATTTTTTTTTTTTTAATCACCGTTTGGGGGTCGATTGTTATTTCTCACAGTTTGGCAGTGGACATTTGTTTTTGAGGAATATTTTGGACAGGTTGGATTTTTTTTTTTTTGGCAACGTAGTATAGCACTTGAGTTGTCTTCAAGAATTTTTTGAGTGAATAGTGCTACATGAGAGTTTAGGTACTTTTTTTTTTTTTTTTTTTATAAACATTGAGGATTTCCGGTGGACACTATGTCGAACGACGGATCAGTGCATAGTGAGGACACAGTATGGGAAGCAGGCTCTGAGGTACAGAAGCTGGGTTTGTTAGATGACATTAGAGTAGTAACTAGTGAGGATGATGCAAGGAAGTTTCTGGAGATGCTGGAGATGATGGAAATTACTGTTGACCGGGTGTCGGGGATTGATCGGTATGGTCTCCAGTGTTTGGCCACGGTCATGGGGCATGTTGGCACTAGCAGCATGACGAGAAGTGACCTGGTGGCATGTGTACTGGGCGGGGTGCGTGGTGCACAGGGTGGAGCGGGTGCTTTGGCACCTTCGGCCAAGCCCCCCCTCCACTCTACTACTCCCATCATGCTCTCTAGAACACCGGATCCGAGGACGTTCCTGCAGGCCGATAGTCACTGGCAGCGTGGCTTACCCCTGGCTGGATCACTGGGTGGGTCTCCAATTGTTGCATCTCCTCCTCCTCACAGTTTAACTCCAGATATGATCTTCCAGCTTGAGATGGCTAAGATGAAGCAGCAGCAGGAATCTGAGCTTGAGATGGCTAAGCTTAGGATTCAGGCTGAGGAGAGAAAGGCCATACGTGAGGCTGAGCTTCAGGTTGAGGCTACGAAGTACTGTGCAGACATAGAGCTTGAGAAGTCTCGGGTGGAGTCGACAGGGCAGCGTCTCGGTTCTGGGAATCGAGGTCTTGATCAGTATTTATCGCAGCTTCTTAAGTTAGTCCTTGCATTTGACGAGTCGGGTGTCACCGAGTTTTTCCTGCGTTTTGAGAAGAATTGCCGGGAGCACCAATGGCCCGAGGTTAAGTGGGCAGCCCTTGTTTCCTCTAGGTTGATTGGCAAAGGACTCAAGGCATATGATGCGTTGCCCTTGGAGTCTTGCATCGATTATGAGGTATTGAAGGAAGCTGTTCTGCGGGCGTACAAGTTACAACCAGAGACATATAGGTTGAAGTTTCGGGGTGTTATGAAGGGTCGTGAGTGCACTTTTCTAAAACATGCCCGGGAACTGTCTGATGCTTTGAGAAATTGGCTGAGGTCAGAGAAGGTGACGACGTTCGAAGAGCTTGAGCAGTTATTCCTTCTAGAGCAATTTTTTAAATTCACAGGCGGCGACCTGACTTTGAACCTCAAAGAGAAACATCCTAAAACTAACTCTACAAGAGGCAGCTGAGTTGGCTGACCTGAGATTATCGCTGATTCGTGGGTGCGAGCCTGCACAACGGACTGATGCAGTTAACAAGGGGCGCAACACTCCACCCCCCCCCCCCCACCCCCCCGAGTCAGTGATGCAACATTCAATAACAAAAGTAAGAGCAATGATACTAATTTTGATCACAAACCAAAAACCGTCCCGTTTAAGAAAGGTCCGGGCCCTTCCCCACCTCAGGGGAAGTCCAAGGGTGAAGTAGAGTGTTTTAAGTGTAATGAAAAGGGGCATTTTGCACGTTCCTGCCCTAGTAACCAACCTGCAGCAGTCGTGTCTTGGGCTAGCAACATAGGGGTGTCTCTGAGTTCTTTTGCATTTACCCGGGTTGATATGTCAGATGCGGGGGCACAGCCAGTGAAGGAGTGTCTGGAAGGCTCGAAACCTGTCCGCGATGCTTTTTGCGACCGTAGAGGGCGTAGCTGCGTGAATTGGGCTGGATGCAAGCATGGGTTGGAGTTGTTGCGTTACAGGTGCATCCCAGACTCTGATGAAAAACTTTACAGGCCAACCTATAAACGCGGCACAGGTAGCTGTGGTGCAGGGTATTAATGCTACACGGTCATACCCGTTGGTTCGAGTGGAGCTGGAGGTTGTGGTGTGACATGAGAGATAGATGTTGGAATCGTAGAGAAACTGCCAGTAGAGGGCATCGACCTTCTTCTCGGCAACGACTTTGCGGTGCCTACTGCTGAGGTTCCACCCTTAGTTGTTGCCGAGAGGGCGGCCGACGTGAGTAGGGAGGGGCAGGAGTTGGTCGAGAGGTGTCAATTACAGCAGATGGCGTGTGTTGTCACCCGATCTCGTGCATCTAAGGTGTCACAGCCTATTCCTCAGTCTCTAGACCAGCGGAGGAACGATCGGAAGGCGAAAGCTAAAGTTGGGAGAAGTTTTGTGAGTTTTGATCCAGCGGCTCTTCTTGGCGACTTGGTACTTGACCCAGAGGTGAGCTCCGGAGTGGTTCCAGAACCTGTCCCCCCTAGTCACATGGTTGGGCGTGATGGCACTCTGCGACAGAGTAGTTCCCAGGTGGAGGAGAGTTGTGGGAACGGGGCTATTGAACACGAGGACGGGGAAACATGTCATGTGAACCTGTTAAAGGAGTTTGTGAGGCAACCACCTGAGCAGCCTACTGCCCCTGCGTTGGTCTGCAGCGGCCAAGGTGGAGAAGGAGAGGGGGGCAGTGGGGCACAGGTGGAGGAGAATTGGGATTGTCATGTCTCGGCGGAGCAGTGGGCGGGGGACACGAGTCTGGTGGCTGTGGAAGCCCTAGAGCACCTGCCTGAGCAGCAGTGTGCAGCGTTCCAGCACCGGCTCGGTTCATACCCCACTGGTCGTGCCGAGCACCCAGGCCTCACAACTCATGCGGTGCACAATGTTCTGCTGGCAGGTCACTTGAGTGTTGGTAGACCGTTAGCCTCGTTGTTTCAGTGGTTCAAAGTGGGCGACGAGGCTTTGGAATGGTTGTCAGGTCAGGGTCGACCCATGGCTGCTAAGGGTGGTGGTCAGAATAAGGACATTAAGCAGATTGGTGAGGTTGGCTGTGGAGTGGATGTGCCCGGTCGTCGCATAGCCTCCCAATGCTGCTCTAGTCGAATGCAACAGCCCTACCATAGACCGACTATATCTGGCCATGTCGCTGAAGGCGGTGATGCTACGCAGGCAGATGTAGTCGCAAGGAATGCGGGGGTGCGCATGTACGGTATCGGCGGGGAAGCCTTAGCCATTATGAACTATGGGAGTGACTGCACAGGTGGTACTGATTGTCCCTCTCATGACCTGGCTGTTCGAGGGACGAAGGTGGAGAAGGAGGGAGACTATAGTTTAGAAGCTGCGGTCTCGGCTGGGTTGTGGGAGGGCACTAGGCATGTTGTTCTTAGAGATAAGTTGCAACCTCTTGTTCCTGAGCGCCAAGAGATGTTGTTTACTAGGCTGTGGCAGTACATCCGCATGTTTGTTGCTTCTCCAGGCCTGATGTACGGGGTAGAATCCGACATGGAGGCTGGAGACTGTGCAAGGCTCAAGTTAGTTCCCTACCGTATAAATCCTGCTCAACAGTCTGTCGTGAAAGCAGAGCTAGACCACATGTGCATAAAGGGTCTGAGGGATAAAGGATATCGTGAGTGGCCGTTGCCAGTGAGTTTGCAACCTGAGTTGAGTGGCAAGATCCGTGGGTATGTTGATTGCAAGAGTGTGGAAGCATTATCCCTGACAGACATCTATCCATTACCTAGAGTTGACGACACCATAGACCGCATCGGGGCTGCCTCGCTCATCACGAAGGTAGAACTAGTGAAAGGTTATTGGCAGGCCCCGTAGCCGGAGAGAGCGAAGAGAAGTGACAGTCTTGTGATGAACTGGGCAGTTTATCAGTGTCAGGTGTTGTTCTGCTGCCAGAACACAAGTTGGATGTGTGGCATGTTAAGGGCACTGATAATGTTTTGGCTGATTGTTTGTCACGGGAGGGTATGTTTGCAGGAGAACCCTCGCTGTTCAGTCAGTGTGTGTTGAGAGTGGAGAAAAAACCAGGCTTGCCCCTGTAGAGCAGCCGTCAAAATTAACATTAAAATTAAATAAAAAAATCACATAAAACATCGTTCTTTTTTATAGTTAATTGTAAGTTGCCAATGTTATAGCTAAAGTCCTAAGTTGAACCTGTCTTTCACTTAGTAGGCTGGGCTCTGTGAAGCTCGCTCAGGGAGCATAGCAGGCTAAAATTATACTATTGTGTTTGGGAAGGGTTGTAAGATATTCTTTATGCTAATATGTTGTTTTATTTAAGATTGAGCTTTGCATTTAATTTCTGGTGGAGTGGCTAGGTGTGGCGGGTCTTGTCGGCATTCTGCCTTGTCAGATATGGTGCTCGCCTAATGTTGAGCGTCCCATATCTTGGGCGGGGTGTGACATCTACCAGCGTTGGCAGAATCGCCTCTCATTAGCTACTAGTGCTCGCCAGGGACATCGAAATTGGCTAGTTATCAAAGAATGTTGTTCTTTCTTTCCTAGTAATCACATTGTCACAGACAGTCCAGTGGTGGTCTTTGTTTTTGTCTGTGACAGCGGGTTATATTTTATATCAACAGTAGTGATAATAGTACCAGCGTGGGAATGAGAAAGACTTTCAGAGCGAGAAGGTAGTGTCTGGCTGTGTCCTGTGGCGCCTGCTGTCTTGTGACGTCTCGGCCCGTGATAGGCCGACCATCGCGCCTTTGCGGGCTCCTGTGTAACTAACCTCCTCCATGAGGGTCCCCAGGAGCTGTCCTCGTCAGGACAGGCTTGGCGCGCGTGCTTCTAACATCCCTTTGCATACGCTCTCCCGATCACCACCTTTATCACTGTATCTCTCACTCGATTCTCTTTTTCCATACTCTAACCTTTATTAACTGCACAACACTCCCCTTGGGTTCTGCATACGGTTTTCATAGCCGGCCCATTGTATTGCATGCACCGTTCTCAGAGATATTTACATGTACTTAGAAAAGGTTTGAGGGTTCTTAGTTAGTATAGGTTAAGAACTTTGTGTGTCTCCATTAATGATTTAGTGTTTCTGCTCTTTTATTTAATGCTAGACTGGGATAAGGTAACTGTAGTCGTTGTCTCCGATGTGTGTACGGTTTGCTTATACCTACACGACTTCGACCGGTCCTGTGGTAGCCTGGGTTGTCTTTTCGGTTGCGTCCTTTGTGAGTGCAGCATTGTGTTGACTGAGGGTTTTGGCCTGTACCAGTTCCACACTTTGCTGCCTCTTTGCTTGTCTTTAGAGGGTCGCCAGGATAGAACCAGATACTTGTGATCTGGATCTATCAAGAGAGCACCCTAGTCAATTAACGTAACTTAAAGGATGCAGTCTTAAGGACATCGCTAGGCTACGAGCCTGTCTTGCTCAACCCCAGTTCCTTACCTAGGGTGTCCCAGCTAGAAATTATTAATCAAGTAGACACTTGTTAGTATTTAATATAAGCTCTTTGATATGTGCGCATTATTATTCACAGCATTTATTAGTCTAGGTTGTTGCTGAGCCGCACAACCATAGCAGACTGTTTCGTTGATGAAGAAGTACTTCTTTTAGTGTCGAGCATTGCTACCGTTGCGCATTTATAGTATTCTCGTGTCAGTTAACATTATATGTCCTATCTTTTAGTGTATTCGATTTACACGTGTGGTGTCCTGCCTCCTGCCTTTATATAGTTTAAGATACGAGCATCTTATGAGCATCAGACTTTCTTCAGAAGTTTCCAGGTCTATGCTGTAGGACTATACTTCACTTTCTTTCAGATAGGAGTGAAGAGTTTATTGTTGTTTAGAGTAACTGTATTGAAGCATCTTTTTATTGTATTAAATCTTGCAGTGATTTAATTGATCTTTCCATAGATTCCTTTTTATGCATTTTAACGTAACTTGCATCTTGTTTGTTATCAGGCTATACCAGTACAGGTTAGCCTGAAGTAGAGCACATTTATGCCCAGTTAAGGATACCCCGCTATCGCAGATTAACCCTGGATGGTATAGGTGTTTTTGTTCGCCGGCATATAAGTTCGAGGGTTTGGATCTAGCGTACCGTTGTTGCATAGTGCCCTATTACTAGTCCAATCATTAAGTGCGCTTGTTTGATTCGTAGTCCCGGTCGTAACCTTATTACCACAGATCCTTCTGCACAAAATCTTCCAAATATATCTAGCATATAATTACATATAATTATATAGACGTCGCCGATACAGACAGGGTTAAGGGGAGGTATTTAGTTTGTTCCCTACTTTTTCATCAAGCTTAAAATTACAACCCCTACACCCCCTTTAAAGATAAATTTGTACATTCTTCGGTAGAAAAATGTCCCGGGCGGAGGCCGGTTCCTCTTAAATTATAGGCTCGCTATCGCTCGCCAGGAAAAAATTGACACCTTAAGGGCACGAAAGGTCTTAAAATTGACAGAAATGGGGCAAAATGTCTTAAAATATCCAAACTACTAGGGCGAAGGTCTTAAAATCTCAAAAGCAATGGGGCTAAACATGAGGGAGAAAGAGGTTCAGAAAAAAATCCTCCAGGTGGAAATCTCCCCTTAACCCGGGAGCTGCGGGAAGACTCTTATGAGTTCCCCCGGCGGACTGCGGGAAGACTCTCTGGAGTAACGCTTTTGAACGCGTACCAAAACCGCGCGTTAATAGTCAGGCAGCTGAAAATTGGGGTGGATATAGTACTACGTGTCAACTCTCGATACCACCCCGCCAAACGCTCTCCGCGCACTCATGCAAGCACCACCGCGCCAGTAACCAAGCACTAGTCATGGAGCCCACACGTCCCTCACGCTCGCTCCCTGATGACACAACCAGCCCTCCTTCTGGTGGTGTTAGCCGCCGTGGAAGGCAGAGGGTGGCTGCCAAAGACCCTAGCTACCAGTACGACACGCCCTACAGCTCGGAGGACGATACACCAGCACCCAAAGCACGGAAAACACGTGCAAGCAGGGCAATGGCACAGAGGTCATTGGTCTTTCGTGACACTGCCACCACGACCCAGGCCACTGGAACAACCACTACCACCACCACTACCACCACCACTACCACCACTGCCACCCCTGCCACCCCTGCCACCGGTACCAGCGACGCAGGAGGCCGCCCTAGGGCTGCAGAACCTGCGGGGGCAGGAAAAATTAAAGGCACGGGCGTAGGGAAAAGATCCCGTACGCCAGCCACAGCGCCCCTACCACCACCACCACCACCACCACCAGCCGCCGCCCCTGGCCCGACTGCCGCTGCCGCCCCTGCTGCCCCTGCCGCCCCTGCTGCCCCTGCTGCCCCTGCCGCCCCTGCCCAAGGAACAGGGAAGGGGAAGGGGAAGGGGAAGGGGAAAGGGAGAGGGAGAGGGAAAGCGACTGCTGGCCCTGCTGTCCCTGGTGGCCCTGCTGCCCCTGCTGCCCCTGTTGCCCCTGTTGCCCCTGCTGCCCCTGTTGCCCCTGTTGCCCCTGCTGCCCCTGCCGCCCCTGCCGCCCCTGCCCAAGGAACAGAGAGAAGGGCGACAGGCACCACCATCATCTTGCCATCAAGGCCACGCACCACTGCTGCCCCTGCCGCCGCCTCTGCCGCCGCCTCTACCGCCGCCTCTACCGCCGCCTCTACCGCCGCCCCTACCGCCCCTGTCCATAAGACACCCTCGCGTGCCAAAATTACCCGGAAAACTCTGACACCATCAAAATATGGCGCCCTGCTGTTTGATGGTGATTCACAGGACATTGGCAGCCAAGGTTTTGACGACGAAGACCAAGCACGGGACCAAGGGTGGGGGGATTTGGGAGTGGACAGTGGGAGTGAGTCGGACGTCGGCGACGAAAATGAGGAAGGTCATCGTCTGTCCAGTGAAGAGGAGGGTGATGATGATCAAGTGCTGTATCGCGACCATGGAAGCGATATTTCAGACGATGAAGCAGACGCAGACGACATTCCGATCCCTGGCTTGCCTACGTTCGATTGGTCTGACGGGGTCAATTTTGTACCTGACGTGCCCCAGTTCAATCCTGGGACGTCAGGTACAACTGACGACTGGCCCTGTGACGAGCACGCGAACGAAAGCGACTTCTTCCTCGCTTTTTTCGATTTTGAGGTAATGACGTTCATCGTTGCCCAAACAAACGCCTACTACAGGTGGGTGTTTGGCCGACTGGACGTCCTTTCTCCAAAAGCGAGAATTCGAGGCTGGGTGGATACGACTGTTGAAGAATTTATGACGTTGTTTGCCTTGTTGTTCCTCATGCCTCTGATCAAGAAGCATGTGTTGCAACACTACTGGAAGCACGACCCTCTCATCGCCACCCCAACTTTCAATAAGTTCATGACTCGTGACAGATTTTTGTTGCTGCTAAGATTTATGCACTTTGCAGACAACGAAAATCCTAACAGGATTGACAGGATATGGAAAGTTCGGACTGTGTTCACCATGTTGTTGGAGAGGTATAGGAAATACTTTTACCCCTTCCTCAATTTGGTGATTGACGAGTCGCTCGTGCTCTTCAAAGGACGTCTTGTGTTCAAACAGTATATCCCCTTGAAAAGGCATAGGTTCGGAATCAAGCTCTTCGTTTTGTGTGACTGCGAAACTGGAATAGTGCATGACATGATCGTGTACACAGGCACTGACATTGACATCCCGAAAGCCGCTGCCAATGACCCCATGGGCATGTCAGGTGCCATCGTCAGGAAAATGTTGGCACCTTACCTGGGCAAAGGCCACATCATCTACACTGACAACTGGTATACTTCTCCTGCTCTCTGCCAGTTTCTTCATGACAACCAAACGGGGTCATGTGGGACTGTCAGAAAGACAAGAAAGTTTATGCCAAAATTCACAGGTGATGTCATTCCTCTCACAGATGCCTCCTCCAGTGACACACCTTCAGAAGACGACCTGGCCCAGGAACACCGCGAGAGGCATGTGCGAAGAAGGCGACGAAAGGGGCAGAAATACAAGCAGCTCGAAAAGTGTGGGAAAGTGATAGCCCTGAAGTGGAAGGATAAGCGAGACGTCCACCTGCTTTCCACCGTCCACACAGGTGCCCAGGTGGATTCTGGCAAAATCCACTACAGAACCAGGAAGACCATCTACAAGCCCGACATGGTAGTGGACTACACTAAGAACATGCGCCTGGTGGACAAGTCTGACTGTCAGCTGTCAGGCTTTGAGTGTCTGAGGAAGACTGTGAAGTGGTATCACAAGCTCTTCCTCCACCTAGTTGATATCACGATGCTCAACGCCTACAACTTGTGGTTGGTGAAGAAGGATATGTCCCCAAACCAGAAGCTGAAATTCCGGGAGTTCGTGTACAACGTCTCATACCAACTCCTGGAGAAGTATGGCACCACCACTCACAGACGTACGGCATGGCGTGGGGATCACGTTCCTGACCGAGTGCAGGTGGGTGTCCAAAGACACTACCTGATCGCCACCGAGGTGATTGGCACTCGTCACAGGCAGGTGCAGTGCATCGTCTGCAGCTCCAGTGTCAGGAAACCCCATGTCCCAAAAAGAGTCACCTCAATGTGCGCAGAGTGCAAAGTTCCACTCTGCATGGGCGAGTGCTTCAGGGACTACCACACCTTCAAAAATTTTTGAGTGTCGCCCTGCCCCACCCTGCCCTGTACTGCCCTGCCCTGCCATGCCCTGCCCTGCACTGCCCTGCCCTGCCCTGGACTCGCCCCCTGCTCAGCCCTGTCCTGGACTCGCGCCCTACCTTACCTGACCTGACTTAATTGATCACGCTACCTCATAATGTAACATATATATTATATAATGTATAAGTTCCAAAGATGTCCCTGTGATATAGCTTTTACATTATATAATTGTATGTTTCATTATTTAGTTTATAAGTTTAAAATATTTACATGTTATATGCCTTATTTTTTTATTATATCAATATATATGTTTGTTATTAGTCAAAGTCATGTGTATATAATTATTTTCTTACCTCAAATGAATTGTACAAAAATAAATATGTTTCAATAAATCCTGTCAAACCTACTAAGATAATAAAATAAAACAATAATAAAAAAAAAACACAAGGTCATGTCATTGTATTCTTACAATATGATATATTCTATGAATATTTCATATTTATTGAATACAATGGCATGATCTTGTAAAAAAAAAAAATTTATCAAAAATGTTCTAGACAATATAAAACCTTCCCCATAACCCCCTCCTGGATTCGATCACACAACCCTAGCACACTTTGAGTTTCCCAGTCCGCGACCTTACCAACCATGCCACAGGAGCTCATACCAAATATCACTCAAAACTTCGTGTCTACAATCGAAATGACAATATACAAAAAAAAATGAATTATCCCACCAATTTACGTTTGTAAATTGATGGGATTATCAATTATATCATGCCAAGGTTTATGAAAGTTTGTCTCTGTCAAGAATTAGTAATTATATAACTTTATTCTGTCCAAAATTGGCAAAACATTCAGCAAAATTGCCCCTCTCAGTGCGACTCCTCATTTTCATACGGTCAAGCGGTGACCCTTGCTGCTCCCTTTATGCCCCAGCTACACCAGCCACAGCAGCTCTGTCTGGGAACAAAATTTGTATAAATACAATAATGGATAAAATACTCTTCACAAATACATTTGTATTGTATAATATTGTAAATAAAAAAGAATAATAACTGTGTGGGTGTCGAAAATTGCTCAACCAGCTTTCTTATGTCTCGCCTACGCGCGTATATTGGATTATACATAGTCATGACTGTCATACAAATAATTGCAGTAGGTCTCGAATATACATTTAGATTGCATATTACTTGGAAATAAATAAGTAAACGTTTCTCTGGTGGCAATCTACCCTTTCGCAAGTGTAAGGAGACACCATTCTATATTTAGCCCTTTATCGCAAAAGGCAATCTGCACGTGTTTACTGACCACCGTCGCTGCTGGTCTATAATATAGTACTTTATTGACAGTCAATGGCCTACATGTTTCTGTGGTACTTCACATGTGTCTAAAATGCAATGTCTGCTTGCATAAAAATACAATTCTGAAGTCCATTTATACGTACGACATACGCATGTCTCAGTTTCTATCTATCTCTCTCTCTCTCTCTCTCTCTCCATTCCTGACTCATGTTATTGTAAAACTCTTGGTGGCAACAAACACCAGACACCTGGAAGACAAGGTTCAAAATCCCAAGCATCCATACGCCTCGAGCGCCTTCACAATTGTCACACACCTGGTTATCTATCTACAGATCTGCCTTCCTTCTTTCTCTTGACGACTCACTCACTCCCTCCCTGCACCCCTGCATGCCTCCCTCCCTCCCTCCCACCCACCCACCCCCAACCCACCCTTTCAGGCTTCCGTGTGCTAGAAACACATTCACAATTTGCGTAAATATCGCATCAATTGGGCTATATGCGGTATATTCCTTGTTATATGGGACGCCTACATACGTACACGTCTTTATTTTAGCATGACAGTGCTCTAAATACAAGATTTACGTGATATGTATGGCGTAACACACCCTCTCCCCCTTTCATTCCCAGCACAGCTCACTCACACCTTGGTTCACGCATAGAAACTCTTTGATAATGTGCGTAAATATCGCATGAATTGGTCAATATGCGGTATATATTTTGATATATGGCACGTATACATACGTAAAAGTCTGTATTATAGCATGACAGTGCTCTACGTACAAGATATACGTGATATGTATGGCGTAAACCACACTCTCAGCTCATAAATTGCCGCCAAACCTCCAACACATCTTCATTCCCGCCTAAAATTCTCTTATAATTCCCTTATATATTGCAATTTTTGGTCACTATGAGGCATATTCATTGTTATATGGGTGGCCTACACACGTATACATACTCTACATAGCCTAAAAGGGCTCAAAAATGGACATATACGTGATAATACGCCGTAACCCACCCCCTCCTCCCTCTCCTTCTATCCCCTGCGCGCGTAAATATTCGGCAGGGAAATCTCGCCGCTCGATGACAATCTAGCCGCGCGGTGCCATTCGCTCCACATTTTTCAACTACGGACCGTTCCCCCACCCCCCCCAGACATTTTTTGGGGGGTCAAATATATATGGGCCGATGCCCGCAAACATTCCCTACACGATGATGTACTTTTTATCGAAATTTGCAATAGGTCCCCAAATCATCATACGTGCGCACAGTGTTACCCTGTAGAAAACCCCCTGTGCGCCGCGGAGAGGTTAAGAGTAGATTTTTAGTTTGCTCCATAGACCTCCATAACATCGGGAAAAAGAAAACAAAAACGCTCCGTATCTCCCCCTTCGATATATATTTTTACATTTTTCGGTAGAAAAATATGCCGGCCGATGGCCAATTCGTCCTAAATTACTAGCTCGTAATCGCTCCCCAGGAAAATATAAACACATAAATGATACGAACAGTCTTAATATTGAGAAAGAAATGAGGTGGAAGGTCTTACAATCGCCTAAGTCATGGGGTGAACGTCTTGAAATTTCAAAACTAAAAGGGCTAAGCATGAGGAAGAAGGGGGTCCAGAAAAAAAAAAATCGGCTTTTCTCTCTCTGAATTTTGAAGCTTGTGTCTTACTCATTATAATACCCATAGTCCATTCATTATAAGTGTAGGCCAAAACTCCTGACCACTAACCTCTGTAACTCATAAACCACTAGAGTAATCCAGCTAATATTTATACCATTTGGGAAGTGTCAGCCAGGGAAAAGGTGTGGACATTTACAGCCCATTTCCTCCAGCCTTCTTTGAGTTCCAGAGGTTAGGGTTACAGTTTATCGCCTATACCTATACTTAATGGACTAAGTAATGAGATGATTGATAATCTATTGAGCATATGATAGCACGTTTCTTACATAATTATACTATACTGTATATTGGCCATAATTTTTTTTTTTTTCAAGGATTGGAGCAAACAAGAATCCGTAATCGTATCTCAATTAACCCATCCAGTACCAACGACGTTCTTTTCATTTGATTCTGGCATCTATAAGAAGATTGTATTCAGCTTATGAAGGACCTCTCGCAAGTATAAGGCTTCATCCTTTTACCTACCACAGATCCTTCCTAATCTGAATAGAATTTTCCAATAGTTGCCAGAATAGGATGAACAAGGACGTCACCGATGCTGCAAGGGTTAACGTTCCGACTCCCTCAATTTCTTCCTGTACTGAAGAAAATTGCCTACTGATAGCCGTAAGAAAAGAAAACACGAGTCAACACATTCTGAAAGTGTTAAGGTGCTCACCTCGTATTATTTTATTTTTGTATTTAACTCTTTCTCTCTAGCTCTCTCTCTCTTTCTCTCTCTCTCTCTGGGTTGCATCCATTCAGCCTACTGTTTTTAGACGTTTATCCCCATCTAGGTGTCGATTTTTTTCCTGGCGAACAGTAGCGAGCCAACATAGTTTGTATGTTTTTGTGACAGCAGGCTATAGTTGTCCATTTTTTGATAGAAAAATGTCTCCGGCGAAGCCAGATTTCTTCATAATTATAAAGCTGGCTCACTATCGCTCACCAAGACGAAAACGATACCTGGATGGGGATACACGTCTTAAAACAGTAGGCTGAATGGGTCCCGAATAGATACAAGCCAGAGAAAGAGAGAAAAGGAGAGGAAAAAAGAGAATCACCCCCCTTAAATTACTGGCCAGTGCCACCAATACAAACCTTGGCACCAACACCTCCTACATTGTTATCATGTACACAGTAAAGCTACCTGTTCCAAAATGGCCGGTAATACCTTCAAGGGGAGGTTTTATCTGGGTTTTCTGGACCCCTTTCTCTCATGTGTAGCCCCTTTAGTTCTGATATTTTAAAGCGTTTTCCCCATTAGTTTGGTCACCTTTAAGACCTTTCGACCTATATTTTTGCTAATCTTAGGACCTGTCGCGCCATTTAAGTATCGAGCTTTTTCCAGGTGAGCGAGACCGACCCTGCAATTTAAGAGGAACCGGCCTTTGACCGGGATATTTTTCTATCGTAAAATGCGCTAATTTATATCAAAGAGGGGGTCTTGGGGGTTATTTCTTTGTTTGATAGAGGTCTAGGGAGCAAACTAAAAATCATAAAAACAAATAATTATAATAATAAAGTAGACGTGCCGTTTTGCCCAAAATCAAAACGGCATACCCAACTCTGCGATGGGTTACCATCATCACTACGAATACCATCATCAATCACAATCCCCATCATCACTGATACTGCCATCATCACTACAACTGCCACAATCATCACGACTACTGTCATCATCACCATTACTACCAATCATCACGCCTACTGTCATAATCACCATTACTATGATCATCATCACTACTACAATTATTACAATCATCACTACTACTCTCACCATCATCACTACTACTGTCACTACCATCTTAATCACTACTATCATCATTGATACTACACCTATCAACCATCATTACTATTATCACCACCATCTTACAATCATCATTACTACAGTTGTTCCCTAAGCTGCCTGGCCGAACAGCCCCGTCATTACTACAGTTAACATCACTACTACTACTATAACCATCATCATTACTACTGTCACAAGTATTACCATCATGTATCCTACAATCACCATCATCACTACTACTGCCATCATCACCATTACTATCATCATCACTACAACTTTCACCATCATCACTACTACTCACCATCATCACTAATTCTAACACCATTGTCACTACCATCATCACTACTGTCATCATTATAACTACAACTATCATAATTACTTATCACCATCATCACTACTACTAGTATTGTCACCATAATATCTACTACTGTCACCATCATATCTACTACTGTCATCATCATATCTACTACTGTCACCATCATATCTACTACTGTCACCATCATCAATACAAATACAACCATCATCACTACTATTATCACCATCAATCCCACTATTACTACCACTTCTAATGCCAACTAAACTAACTTAACCTAGCAAACGCGGAGTGAGATGTTTTTGCCACCAGAACGAATGCGTTCTTAGTGTGTGAGGCCCTTCGGGGCTCACACACTAAGAACGCATTCATTGCTGGAGGGGGGGGGGGGGGGGGGGGGGGAGGTTGCAGTGTATAATGGTCAAGCCAAGTTAACTCCACGCACACACACACAGTTTGTTTGACCCAAGGTTAAGGGGTTAGTGGTTATTTTTCGGTCTATATATTTACAGTACCGTATGTATATTTTTATAGTTTCACCTCCATCAAGCTTAAGAACAATAGCCCCTAGACCCCCTTTCATGATTAATTTGTACATTTGTCGGTAGAAAATGTCCCGGCCAAGGCCAGTTTCTTCCAGAATTACAGGCTCGCTATAACTCGCCAGGAAAAAATTGACACCTGAATGGCATGAAAGGGCTTTATATTGACAAAGAGATGTGGAGAAAGGTCTTATAATCGCCGAACTAGTGGAACGAACGTCCCGAAAACTGTCTCGGTGGTGTAATTGTTAGTGTTTAAAAATCTGTGTGTGGTATCCCAGGTTACAATCCTGGGGAGGTTCACTTGCTTGCATTAATATCATTGGGAGGTGTTTGGTGTTAGGAACTAAATTAATGAACTAGATTGATATATTTATATGCATAATTCACGGATAATCATGCTCAACTCATGACAAACGTTTTTACCTAAATTTCCTATTTCTTTACAATCTTGGTGTGTATTTGAATTTGAATTTTCTTAGCATTCCAAAATTATATGTGATTCTCAGTGTCTGTATGAAATATATGTGATTCTCAGTGTCTGTATGAAATATATATGATTCTCAGTGTCTGTATGAAATATATGTGATTCTCAGTGTCTGTATGAAATATGTGATTCTCAGTGTCTGTATGAAATATATGTGATTCTCAGTGTCTGTATGAAATATATGTGATTCTCAGTGTCTGTATGAAATATGTGATTCTCAGTGTCTGTATGAAATATATGTGATTATCAGTGTCTTTTTTTTTCTTTTTTTTTAAAGAGACAATGAACGGAGGAAGGAAAAACACAGATAAAACAAAAAGGTCCATGTGCCTAAAGGCATCCTCCATTAATAAAATGTTTGTAACAACTGGATTTAAACATTTGCAGATTGTAAGTTTAGAGAAAGCAATTCGAGGGAAGTGAATTCCAAAGAGTAGTAGCTCTGGGGATAAATGAATTCTGATAAGCAGAAGTTCTGCATTGTGGAGGAGAAAGTGTAAATTCATGGGCGCTCTCAGCTGCCCTAGTTCTACGCGGAAAGATGTGGAGAGGCGGCACAATTGAAGCAAGTTCCTCGGAACAATTGCTGTGAAAATATCTGTAGAATAATGCAAGGGATGCAACGTTTCTTCGTATGGATAATGTAGGAAGGTCCTGTGTGATTGCAGGGTTATTGATTAATCTAATAGCTTTATTTTGAATTTTGTCCAACTGCCTCAATGCAACCACTCCACTTCCACCCTACAGAGGTGAACAGTAATCCATCTGAGAACGCACATGACTTTAATATATCATGGCCAACTGCTCGTCAGTGAAGAATTCTCGAACTCTGTACAGGAGTCCCAGTTTTTTAGAGGCATTCTTAGCAATGCTTCTAACATAATGTGTCCAGCTCAAGTTAGTAGTTAATGTTACACCGAGAATGTCAATACTAGGGGAAGTGGGAATATTTACATCATTAAAAAATATATGGGAGTCGGTGAGATTCTGTCGGTTAGAAAATTGAATGTATTTGGTTTTCTGTGCATTAAAGGAAACTAGATTCTTTTGTCCCCATCCATCAATCCTAGAAAGGTCCTGGTTCAGAGAAATTGCAGTGTTTATTTTTGAATTTATAAGATCGGGTTGGGTGAAAGAATTGGTAAATGTGAAGGAACTGTGGAGTGTTGAGTATCTGCATAGGAATGTATTGGATTATGAGTGGTAGATATGAGATCATTGATATGAATGAGGAACATAATTGGGGCCAAAACTGATCCCTGGGGAACACCAGCATTTATTGAGTGAAATTGAGAATAAAGGTCATCTACCATTACACGTATTTTTCTGTTATGAAGATAAGAAGAAATTAGTGGAACTAATGATGCAAGGCCGTAGTGTGACATCTTCGACAATAAGGATTGATGCCAGACTCTATCAAATGCCTTTGATATATCCAGTGCTATTGTATGTGTTTCACCATGTTGGTCTGTAGCTTGGTTGATTTGATGCGTAAGAAGGCAAAGCATGTCTGCAGTTGATCGACATCGTCTAAAACCATATTGCCTATCACTGATTGATTTATTATTCTCAAGATGCTTAATTATGTGATTATTTAATATAATTTCAAAGACTTTACCAAGAGTGGAAGTTATAGCTATTGGTCTGTAGTTTGATGGATCTGAAGAGGCACCTTTTTTAGGAACTGGATGGATGTTTGCTTCTTTCCAGGGTACTGGGAAGCATGAGGTATGAGTACACAGACGGAAAAAAATTGCCAATACAGGAGCGAGCACCAAGGAGCAATTCTTAAGTACTATTGGAGGAATTTCATCTGGACCAGGAGCCTTATCTACTGAGAGATTCTGCAAAATAGTTTTGACATGTCTGGTGTGGATCTTAAGTGAGGGAATTTCAGGCGAATTAAAATTAAGTACAGGGACATCTTGATTTATTTCATCTAAGGTTGAGTTGGTGGAGAAAATATCCGCAAGAAGGTTAGCTTTACCTCGTGGGTCACTTACAAGATTGCCAGTCGGAGATTTTAATGGTGGAATGGATGAAGCAGTAGTGAAGTTGGATTTAAAAGAGTTAAGAGTAGACCAAAATATTTTGTTATCATTTGGATTATTTAGAAGTTTATTTGCCTGCTTGGGGAGAAAGTTTGATTTAGTTAGGTTTAATACAGTTTTGGCATGATTTCTGATGTTTCTAAAGTAATTAAAGGCTTCATGAGTTTTTGATCTTGTGTATGCATTGTAGGCTATTGCTTTTTGTTCAGTTACTCTAGCACAATTATGGTCAAACCATTTAGGTGAATTAGATCTTTTACTGTACTTTTGATGAGGAATAAAAGTTTCCATTCCAATTTTTACAAAATCTTGTATGTGGCTCAAGGTGGAGTGTGCATCATTAGAAAAGAAAGAGGTCCAGGGAATATCAATAAAGAAACCCTGAAGACCCTCCCAGTCTGCCCTATCGTAATGCCATTTAGTCACCAAAACAGGTTCAGGGTGGGAAGGTGTGGTAGGTGATAGACAGGTGGCCTGTATCAGACAGTGATCAGAAGATCCAAGCGGGGACCTCACTGTAACATCATAATTTTCTGAATTGGTTTTTAAAAATAAGTCCAGTAGGTGGGAATTATGATTAGAATTATCTGGTACACGGGTTGGGTTGGTTGACTAGTTGAGTGAGATTAAATGAGTCTGCAAATAGCTCAGATTCAAGACCAGCATCATCAGTCCTGGCTGAATGAGTGAGCCATTCAACATTATGGACATTAAAATCACCCAACACAGTGATTTCAGAAGAAGCATTTAAGTTGAGGACACTGAGTTGTGAGGACAGAGAATCAAAAAGACTTTGCTCTGGAGGAGTATTTGGGGAACGGTAGATGCAACATATGTATTTAAATTTACCAGCAGAAATTAATTTGTATATAGAATAATCAAAATAGGGACAATTGAAACTAGTAACCTCCTCCGGGGCAATTTCAGATTTTGCGAAGCAACATACACCTCCTTTAGGTCTGAAATTTTGGAGCAGTTGATAACCTGGAAAATTAAATCTAGACGTGTCAGATGTGGATGTTACTTGAGTCTCTGTCAAAAAAAGGAGAGTAGGGGATTCTGCTTGAAGAAATTGGTGTACAGAATTGATGTTAGAGTGAAGTCCCCTTATATTGCTAAAGAAGGTCTATGAAATATATGTGATTCTCAGTGTCTATGAAATATATGTGATTCTCAGTGTCTGTATGAAATATGTGATTCTCAGTGTCTGTATGAAATATATGTGATTCTCAGTGTCTGTATGAAATATATGTGATTCTCAGTGTCTGTATGAAATATATGTGATTCTCAGTGTCTGTATGAAATCCTTTTAGCTATTTTTCCACATGATATTTTTGGAGTCTATTTCATTCCACCATTCTAAAAACTCCATATCTTGACAATTCTCAGGATCTGTTGAACCACTCTTCATTTTCTTTTATACCGAGCAGCCATATTTTTCATCTCTTCCTCTTCCTCCTCCTAACTCTCCTGGGCCACATTCCCGCTCTCCTTCACTTCCCACTGGCCTTAAGGGGGGATGGGGTTATATATTTGCTTATTTATGTATAATTTCATTATTTTTTTCAGTTTCCTCCCTAGACCTCCATCAAGTTTAAAAAACAACACCTCCATGTTCCTCCTACAAGATAAATTTCTAATTTTTTCGATAGAAAAATGTCCTGAAAATACAGGTTCGCTATCGCTCGCCAGGTAAATATCAACACCTAAATGACACGAACAATCTTAAAATCGCCAAACTAATGTCTTAAAATCTGAAAAATACTGGGGCTAAACATGAGGAAGAAAGGGGCCCAGATAAACAGCCCATCTCCCCTTTAACCTCGCCGCTGTGAGTGTGAGTTACCTCTTCCCCCCTCTTACCCATAAAGCAGGGACCTTCATATTCTTGCGCCACCCCCGCCCCTCCCCCACCTTCATATTCTTGCCCCCCCCCCCCCCCCCGCCCCCCTCCTTTCCTTTATATACCGTGACTCGCTTAAGGGGGTAGGGTTTATTATTTGGTCTATTGCTTTGTGTATAATTATACAGTATGTATTACTTAGTTTCCTCGCTAGACCTCCATCAAGGTAAAAAAAAAAAAAAAATAGACCCCCCTTCTAAATAAATTTGTATATTTTTCGGTAGATAATGTTCCTCTAAAACTACAGGCTCGCTATCGCTCGCCAGGAAACTATAACACCTAAGGTCTTAATATTGACAAATAAATGCGTGAAAGGTCTTAAATTCGCCAAACTAATGGAACCAACATCTTAAAATCTCTAAATTGATGGGCTAATCATGAGGGAGAAGGGAGTCCAACAAAAGCAAGTACATCCCCTTAAGCTAACTCAAATTCTGTCCTGCTGCCAAATGTGTGTTCTCTCTCTCTCTCTCTCGTTCTTTCTCGTGTTGGTGGTAGTAATGGTGATGGTAGTGGTGATCGAGTAGAATTTGGTGGGAGAATGAGGAGGCGTATTTTGTTAGCGTGGTAGTATGGTGGTAGTGTAATGCCCCCTTCACACATACAGGACTCGGGCGCCGAATACAGCAGAGTAGCGTTTTTGTCCCCCGACTTTTGGAGTTGGCTCGGTATGCCGCATCCAACGGACTTCACCAGACTACAGCCGCATACAGCCGACGTTGTCGTCTTGACTCCGGAGAAGTCTTGAGATTCGAACCGACCAAAAAAATAACGGTCATTTTTACATGCCGACTTCACCCGCATCTATAAGACTTCAGCCGATCGACTCCAGAATACAGACGATCGACTTCAGAGTCGAACCGCATACACTGGCATAAAGCCGACACATACAGGTTCTGTGGCCAACGGAGGTATATACGTCCTCGCCGAAAAAACATCGTAGCAGCGAAACGACTGCACCTATGGCTTTCATATTTTTACCACCTGTACCTTACCCTTTTGGCTACCCACCACAAAAATCCCAAATCCCTCCTCCTACCCACACGCTGACTGTCTGTCCCGTCAGAAGGAAAACAAAAAAGGAAAATATGTGGCGGCGAAACGACTGCACCAATCGGTTCCATATTTGTGTGACAAGTCCCTTACCCTTCTGCCTTCCCCCCACCACACCCCCAACTGCCTCCCACCACCCACTTCCAGCGTATCCGTACGAAGAAAAGGAAAAAAAGGAAAATCCGTGGTGGCGAAAGTACCTCACCAATCGGCTTCATATCTGTAACACAAGTCAATTACCCTTCTGCCTTCCCCCCACCACACCCCCAACTGCCTCCCACCACCCACTTCCAGCGTATCCGTACGAAGAAAAGGAAAAAAAGGAAAATCCGTGGTGGCGAAAGTACCTCACCAATCGGCTTCATATCTGTCAAAACACAAGTCAATTACCCTTCTACCTTCCCCCCATCAACCCCAAAACCACCCTCCCACCCATACATTCCGATACCATAAAAGTCTCTGTAGTCTATAGTGTCTTTTCAGCTACTTTCGGGACCATCGGGGACCTGTTTTCTGGCGAGGGGAGTGTTTTTTTTACCATTATCCTTCCTTTCTCTCCCAACTTGATAGATTTAGCCCCCCCCCCCCAAAAAAAAAAAACAAAAAAAAATCTGGCACTGGCAGAAGCACACCGTCAAAATTGGCTGGCACTCAGCGGGTTAAATGAGAGGGAAGAGAGTAGGAAGAGAAGAACAGGGGGTAGTAGGGAGGTAGTGAGGGAGGGAAGAGGTGGATGAGAAGAAGGGAGGAAGAAGGAGGAAAAGAACGAAGACAGGAGGAGAAGGAGGAAAAGTAGGGAGAGAGGAGGAAAAGAAGGGAGGGAGGAGAATGAGGAGGAGAAGGGAGGGAAGGAGAATGAGAAGCAAGAGGAGGAGGAGAAGGGAGGAAGGGAGGAGAATGAGAAGGAGAGTGGAAGAGGGTGATCTCGTCGAATACTGGGTCAAGTGCACTGCGTGGGGCCTATATATAGGGGCCGTGTCGCCGTTCTGTGGTTGGGAATTTTTTTTTATTTTTTTTGGTCAGCTTGATGCGGCTGTTTGCGGTTCGTTGGGTGTTGTCGGTTGGATGTTTCTGTTGTCTGCTCAAGTTGGCTCGACTCTTCTGCCATATTGGGTTCCGGGTGTTGTCATACGTCTGCACTCCTGTCAATGTGGTTGGAGTCTGCTGTATGCGGCTGCATGCGGATGAATTCCGCTGTTGTCTGTTGTACTCGTATGACTCATATTTTTGCATAATTTTTAATTTTGTTATGCAAATTTATGCAAATTTATGCACAAGACTTCAGCAGACTTCAGCAGACTTTTGCGGTTGTACTCGTGTCTGGCGGCTGTACTCTGGTGTATGTGGCAGTAGTCTTTATGCTACACATGAAACACAATTCGAGCCGACATACACAAGGACTACAGCCGCATACAGAAGACTTGGTACGACTAGCGCCGACTAGAGCAGACTACTCCCCGCATCCACCAGACAAATTTCAAGTCTGGCCCAAATTTCAAAACTGACAAACATTTTCGTCGCGGACCGCGACTTGACACGCATTGCCCGGACTTCACCAGACTACAGACGACTACAGCCGCATGGGTAGGAATAGGTTGCCGACTTGATGCCGCATGCAGCAGAGTCGCTATTCGGTTGCTTTCTGCTGCATTCGGCGCCCGAGTCCTGTATGTGTGAAAGGGGCATACAGCCGCATGGGTAGGAATAGGTGCCGACTTGATACCGCATGCAGCAGAGTCGCTACTCGGTTGCTTTCTGCTGCATTCGGCGCCCGAGTCCTGTATGTGTGAAAGGGGCATAAGGATAGTGGTAGTAGTGATGGTGAAGGTGGTGCTATAGGTGGTGATGATGGAGGAGGAGCAGCTGGTGGTAGGTTTAGAAGGCATCTTTTGTTAGTGTGGTAGTATGGTGGTAGTGTAAGGATAGTGGTAGTAGTGATGGTGAAGGTGGTGCTATAGGTAGTGATGATGGAGGAGGAGCAGCTGGTGGGAGGTTTAGAAGGTGTCTTTTGTTATGGTGGTAGTGTAGGGATAGTGGTAGTAGTGATGGTGAAGGTGGTGCTATAGGTGGTGATGATGGAGGAGGAGCTGGTGGGAGGTTTAGAAGGAGTCTTTTGTTAGTGTGGTAGTATGGTGGTGGTGTAGGGATAGTGGTAGTAGTGATGGTGAAGGTGGTGCTATTGGTGGTGATGATGGAGGAGGAGGAGCTGGTGGGAGGTTTAGAAGGAGTCTTTTATTAGTGTGGTAGTATGGTGGTGGTGTAGGGATAGTGGTAGTAGTGATGGTGAAGGTGGTGCTATTGGTGGTGATGATGGAGGAGGAGTACAAAGTACAAAGGAGTACAAAAGAAATCAAGCAACAACAGATCTAGTGACCCTTCTAGGTTGCTTGTCCTCCAAAACACTGAGGATCAATTGTCCAAACAGTTGTTTAGAGTGAGTAAGGGAACATTGGAAAGGGAATTACTGCCCTGGAACTAATATCCGTGGCAGGATTAGGAAGTTAGTAGAGGACAGATGGGTTAGTAACTGAGGGGAGGATAAAAATAAAGTTATTCATTTACAAACTCAGTCAGTCGCGGGTTTGATGCGAGATATTTGTCTAGGCGGAGTTTAAATGATTCAACGGTGATGCAGTCTATAACGTTTCGGGGAAGCCCATTCCACAAGTTGACAACTCGATTGAAGAAGAAATTCTTAGATTCGTGCGAGTTAAAACATTTACCAATAATTTTGCAACCTTTCCCCGCGTGTAATTAGATTGGTCGATATTGAGATACTTAATACAGTTCATATTGTCGATGCCTTTGATGATTTTGAACACTTGAATTAAGTCACCTCTTAATCTGCGCTGGGTTAAAGGAAATAGATTTATTTCTCTAAGACGCTCTTCGTATGGTTTGTTCTTTAGGCTAGGTATCATTTTGGTAACTCTACGTTGAACTCGTTCTAGCTTGTTTATATCTTTTTGGTAATAAGGGCACCAGGATTGAACGCAGTATTCCAGAAGAGGGCGGACTAAGGAATTGTAAAGGTTAGGATAACTTCTTTGGATTTATCCAAAGAAGTTGGATAATTTATAGTTGCCTATAAAGCCAATTATTTTGTTTGCCTTCTTAACAACTTCTGAACATTGTTGACTCGGTTTTAGGTTACTCGATATTGTTACTCCCAGATCGGTTTCTCTGTTTACATTCTTAAGCTGAGTGCCATTCATCGAATAGTTTGCTTTCTCATTTAGGTATCCGATGTGTAGTACTTTACATTTATCCGCATTGAAACTCATTTGCCAAATTTATGCAGATTGTGTTGCATATCGTCAATTTGTTCTTTTGAGAGTACGCTATTTCCAATTTTTGTATCGTTCAGCAAATTTTGAGATTGTACAGGTGAGACCCTCATCTATGTCGTTGATATAAATTAGAAAGATAATTGGTCCTAGTACCGATCCCTGGGGTACCCCGCTACTTACATTGGTCCATTTAGATGCCGTACCGTTATGACTACTCTTTGCTTTCTGTTGCTGAGCCAATTTTTCAATCCATTTCAACACACCGTCTTGTATTCCATGCGCTTTTAGTTTTAGCAGTAAACTTTTGTGGGGAACTTTGTCAAAGGCCTTTTGAAAATCAAGGTATATAATATCTACAGCTTTACTCTCATCGTAGAGGTTGAGGATATCGTGGAAGAAGTCTAAGAGGTTTGTTAAACAGGAACGTTTTTTACGAAAGTCGTGTTGAGTATCTTTAAGTATGTTATTTTCCTCTAAGTGATTTTACGAGTCTGTCTCGTATGACCGTTTCTAGCATTTTACATACAATTGAGGTTAAGCTAATTGGACGATAGTTACTGGGTAGGGATTTTGCTGCCTTTTTTGAATATCGGTGTTACGTTGGCTAGCTTCCACTGATCAGGCATAGTTCCAGACTGCAAGGATTTATTGAATAGTAATGTCAGTGGTTTGGAGAGCTCATCCTTAGCTTCCTTTAGAACTCTAGGCGAGATTAATCAGGTCCAGGCGTTTATTTACCTTGAGTTTATCTAAACAATTCAATACTTCTCTCTCTGTAACGGTGATATTGCTTAGAACATCTGAATTATCAATCTGAATCGGCGATGGTGTAGGGATATCACTGAGATATTCTGTTGTATAATCTGATGCAAAGAAGGTATTGAGGGCATTACTCATTAATTTGTACTTCGTCTTTGGTGTATTCTCCATTTTCATCGACTAACGGCTCCAACAGTTGAAGTAACTACTTTTTTCTTTCTGATATAACTATAGAATTCTTTTGGGTTTGTTTTACTTTGATTCGCAATATGTAACTCTAAGGTCTTTTTTACTTTGCTTAATTAACTTTTTGGGCTTTTGCGTCATAGCTCTACAAATTTCACCCGTTCTTCGTCATTTTGTGAGGATTTTAATCTATCATTAGCAAATTTTTTTAGCAAGCAGGCAGTTTGAAAATATCTTTATTCCCCCATTTGGGCTTATTATTATGGCCTGGCCGCCGTATTTTTCGATGGTATGCAGTCTTGCACTGCTTTTAGGGTAAGTGGTTTCGAATAACTTCCAAGATGTATTTATGTCGTTATTGTTAATTAAAAAGCTCCAGTCAGTTTCTTTGAACATAGCTCTAAGTTTATGGAAGTTTGCTTTCTTGAAATTAGGGGAATTTTTCGATGCTCCTATTTGGTTCGTTACTAGTAAACTTTAAAGTGAAAGTTATCGTACCATGGTCGCTGTTACTGAATTCATCACCAACATTCAAATTCTCTATCAATTCTTCTTTTGTTGCAAGTACAATGTCAAGAACGTTATTACCACGGGTCGGCGGTTCGAACAAATTGATAAAGCGAACTCTCTTGCAAGTTCGTATACAAGTCATGTCCGGAGAGTGTGAAGTAAGAGTATCGCCCCACTTGGTCACGGGTAAATTAAAGTCGCCAAAAATTACGGTATCTTGTGAGTTACTTACATCTGCAATTTGTTCGTAAATTTCTCGGTCAGTTTTGCACTGATTGAGCTGAAGGTCTGTATATTAACGCAAGTATTATTTTTGTACCTTTATTATTCTTTATTAGCACAAAAGATGTGTCGACGTTCACAATTTGAGGTTTTGACAAGAGGGTAGGGTTAAGACTTTCTTTGATATAAAGTAAAACGCCACTTCCATTTCGATTTATTCGGCTTTTCTCAAACATTACATAACCGGAAGTGAATACTCTGCTAAAAAGTCTCTATCTTCTGTATTGAGCCAAGATTCTGTTATGCCAATCACATCATAATTTTCTGTAAACAGTAGCTCCTCTAAATCTGAAAATGTATTGCGTATGCTACGAGCGTTTGCATAGAAAATCTTTAAATTTGTTATTTTAGAACTCCCGGAACGCTCTTTAATAATATTTTTGGTTCTTGTCGGATCTACAATTATGTTCATGGCTGTCTTCGGTCCTCGCTGTCTTCGGTCCTTATCGCTGGTGGTCTCTCGGTTGCCTCTGTTTTTTGCTTGGCGTTGGATGATTTATGTCACTGCTGCTTCTTCTCGGATGGCGTTTTTTTGATCCGTGTGGCTGCGGACTGCTTCGTGTAGGAGGCGACCCATGCGTGCTGAACCCACAGGGTTTAGATGAGTGCCATCCTTGCGGAACAGAGTAGGCTGGTTGTAGAAGTTTTCCCAGAGGTTGATGAATTTAACTTCTTCCCTCAGACACAAATATTTTAGTCGGCTATTTGTGCTGAAGGCCTTGTCGTAGAATTTGTCAGGTGCGTCGATCTTGGGGAGAATGCCTGAGATGATGATATTCCTTGACTTGTTTTTGTAGTGCTGGATCATCTTGCGATATTTTCTCCATCAACTCTTCGGCTCTGGTGCGCATGACGTCGTCCCAGGAGAAGATGGTGGGAGGTTTAGAAGGAGTCTTTTGTTAGCGTGGTAGTATGGTGGTGGTGTAGGGATAGTGGTAGTAGTGATGGTGAAGGTGGTGCTATTGGTGGTGATGATGGAGGAGGAGGAGCTGGTGGGAGGTTTAGAAGGAGTCTTTTGTTAGTGTGGTAGTATGGTGGTGGTGTAGGGATAGTGGTAGTAGTGATGGTGAAGGTAGTGCTATTGGTGGTGGTGATGGAGGAGGAGGAGCTGCTTGGAGGTTTAGAAGGCGTCTTTTGTTAGTGTGGTAGTATGGTGGTAGTGTAGGGATAGTGGTAGTAGTGATGGTGAAGGTGGTGCTATAGGTGGTGATGATGGAAGAGGAGGAGCTGGTGGGAGGTTTAGAAGGAGTCTTTTGTTAGTGTGGTAGTATGGTGGTGGTGTAGGGATAGTGGTAGTAGTGATGGTGAAGGTGGTGCTATTGGTGGTGATGATGGTGGAGGAGGAGCTGGTGGGAGGTTTAGAAGGCGTCTTTTGTTAGTGTGGTAGTATGGTGGTAGTGTAGGGATAGTGGTAGTAGTGATGGTGAAGGTGGTGCTATTGGTGGTGATGATGGAGGAGGAGGAGCTGGTGGGAGGTTTAGAAGGAGTCGTTTGTTAGTGTGGTAGTATGGTGGTGGTGTAGGGATAGTGGTAGTAGTGATGGTGAAGGTGGTGCTATTGGTGGTGATGATGGAGGAGGAGGAGCTGGTGGGAGGTTTAGAAGGCGTCTTTTGTTAGTGTGAATGTTGAGGGATATTAATTAAGGGGGGTCACCATTTTTTGTTATCTCTCTCTCTCCTTTTCTCTCTTTCCCTGGCTTGTATCCATTCGGCCCCATTCAGGCAACTGTTTTAAGACTTTTATCCCCATCCAGGTGTCGATTTCTTCCTGGCGAGCGATAGCAAGCCAGCATTGAATGGAGAAATCCGGCTTCGCCGAAGAAATTTTTCTATCGAAAAATGTACAAATTTAGCTTGCTGTCAAAGCAAATATATACAATATATATGCTGGCTCGCTACCACTCGCCAGGAAAATATTGACACCTGGAGGGGGTAAACGTCTTAAAACAGTAGGCTGAATGGATACAAGCCAAAGAGAGAGGGAGAGAAAGAGAAAAAAAGCGAGGTGGGTTCCCTTAATGGAAGGTCTGTGAGACGATAGGTTGGGCTATATTCAATCTTCCACAGGTCGTTGTAAAAATATTAAACGTTGCACACGTTGTACTTGTTAACAAGAGTGTTCAGTAGGACTCTTACAAAGGAAGTAAGCACAAATATAAACAGTGAAACACGTTTTCCAAACAGTATATTGAAATATTGCAAAACAACTGCAAAATATTGGGCTGTATTAAAAGGCAGTTTAACTGAACTAATAAGGGGATAGATATTACATTCTACAATGCTCTTATACAGACCCTTCTTGAGTATACACTTCAATTCTGGTTTGCATATGTATATACAGTATATACTGTATATATATATATATATATATATATATATATATATATATATATATATACTGTATATATATATATATACTAGCTGGGGGAAATCGAAGTGTGGGTTGTCTATCTTGGGCGGAATAACCAGCCCTTTAATTTAAGCTTTCAGTACTGGTGACGTCTGTTTCGTCTGATTTTAGCTGTATTAAGACGATTGTATGCAGCTTGGGAACGATCTGTGTGAATTAAAAGCGATACATGAGAGTTGGAGGTCTTTCGATTGCTAAAGGTCCTTCCAAAGCTGCATAAAATCATCTAATAGTTGCCAAAATATAAGGAAAAGAACGTCACCGGTACGGAGAGGGCTGAATAGAGTTTATGGGTTACATAATTACGAGTGAGGGTAATTTCTATGTACGGACCCGCAGAAGTGACTAAAGTCCGTTCATTCTAGCTTGGGTAGAAATCGTAACCTCTAAGCTCTGCAACTCAAAAAGGGCTAGAGCAAATGAGCTGTCAATCTCCACACTTATTCCCTAGCTAAGTCGTCCTATGTGGTAAAAATATTAGCCCTATAGCCCTCTAGTCCTATATGAGTTATAAAAGGTTATTTTGTTACGATTTGTGCCCAACCTAGAATGAACAGACTATAGCGATGAGGACGAAGACAATGAGTAAGTGAGAAGAAGGGCATGAGGAGGATTGACACAAGGGACAACTATTTAGTAGACTATGGGGTACAGTCACAAGAGAGACGTGGGATTTATACTTGGGAAGAGGACGAAACGGCTGACAAGAAGGTACTGATGAGGACGAAGATGGATGGTAACAGATATATTAAAGCATTGGGATTGGAGAGAGAGATGGGACATGTGGAAGGTACTGGGGAGGAGGACGAAGAATGAATACCGGAAGGACATGCGTAAGTTAGGTCTATTGAGAAAGAGTAGTTACAATAGGAACGAGGAAGAGGGTGATAAGTGGCAAGGGGGCCGGAGATGAGTGATCAAGAGGGACGTAGATGATAGGTAAGAAGAGAGGCAAGGGTTAAAATATGTGAGGTATGGGTGATGATACCAAAGCGGAGGATAGGTAACAAGAGCCTAGAGAGGTACATAAGTGAGGTATTGAGCTTGACGAGTAAGTAAAGGAACAGCACGTACGAGATATTGAGGACAAAGATGGTTGACATTGAGAAAAACATTCACGAATCATTGCTTAACCTACAGTCCAAGAGATACCCCCCCATCATCACGTCCTTTAAATAATGAGCCCACGCCTTCACCCTCCGTCCCCGAGCCCCATAAACCAGCCGGAGAAGGTTGAGTAGAGAGTGACGCAGAGGCATTGGGAGAGATTCATAACATAGCCGTCCGTACGACCCAGGTCCACCCTCAAAAGCCCAATCTGACCAAAGGTACCCCCCTCGAGCTCAAACCGTTCTCCCGCTACACCCTCAAGCCCAATCTGACCCTTCTCGAGCCCAAACCGTTCTTTCACTACACCCTCACCCCTGCCATCGCCTCCCCCCCCCCCCTCCCCCTCGTTTGCGTGTTCACAATGCGCTGCTGGCCATACGGAAGAAGGCGATGTAGAGGCCAACTAGCGCCAGGCAGACGCAGCAGGAGGACATCACCGTCACCAAGAGCATTACCCCGATTGCTGGAAGTATAATCATCTTCGAGGTTTTCACGATTTTTTTTTTTTTAGTGGGGATAAGATTATGCAGTGTTGTTATAAGATTATGCAGTATCAATTAGCTATAATCCAATTGCACCTAATGCCTTCTGGATCCCGTGGCGGTACAAGAAGAAAGGTACAAACACAACCCATTTTGGGGATTACGATTTAGTGGTTTTATCTCAGAGTGTCTGGCAATTCACGCTAGAGTTAATTTTGTTGGGAATGTGATAATTCACTTCTCTTTAATAACGCATTCTATGACGATTCTCATAATCAATATATGATCAAAGTAAAAGAATTTATAGATAGTTTCTACATTTATTCTGAGGTATGATACCTCTACATTTGGTTTATATACGAATGCAGCAACACCGACAAGAGCTATGAATTGCAATTTGTTTAATATTTTACAAAATAGGCCTAGCCTCAATTGAAAGTTCGTCAGTGTTATTGTGGTCGTACAGCGATCTATGGTTATGTTTGTACTTTTACATATAATTAATTAGTGTAGTAAGCCCATAACCAAAATTCGTCTGTGAAGTGTTCATTATCGATGAAATTTCGATCACTTGGAAACCAATCGTCTCATGTTATCTCTGTGTATTCCTAATATATATATTAGTTAATAATTTGCAGTAATAGATTCGTACTCTGAAATAAGTCTTGAAATTTACAGCTGATCGGGGTTTTAAGAGCGAACAATTAACTCCTTTAGCACCATGACGTAATTTACATCATACCACTAAACTATTTTTCTTAGATTATAAATGACCTGTAGGACTCCACGGAGTAAATGCGACAACAAACATATACTATATAATAGACTTATGCAGCTCCGTTGTGGGTCCTCCAATGAACTGTTAATGAACTAAACAACTTAAGGGGGTACGATATATTTTATATTTTGTTTATTTAATTAGTGTTTAGTTTTCTTGTTAGACTTCCATTAAGCTTAACAAAGATCGAAATAACCTTGTACATTTTTCAGTAGAAAAATATCCTGGCCGATGGCCGGTTCCTCCTAATCTGACAGGCTCGCTGTCGCTCGCCAGGATAAATTCGACACCTAAATGGCACGAAAAGTCCTAATATTGACAAGGAAATGGAGTCAAAGGTCTTAAAATCACCATAACTAAGAGGGAACGAATGTCATAAAATCGCAAGACTAATGGACTAAGCGAGAAGTGGGTCCAGAAAAGTAACAACCTCCCCCCTTAAAAATATTGCGTAACAATGAATTTGGCGTGAGATTCCTTAAGAAATACCCTGTTATTATGTATCTATCCCTTTTAGGTTTACTCATACCCACATGGCTTTCTAGTGCCCTTTAACCCTTTCTGTACCGGCGCCGTCCTTTTAACTGTATTCTGGCTACTATTAGACGATATTATTCAGTTTAAAAGGGGCCTCCAGCAATTAACAGTTGTTTAGCTATCTCACTTAATCCTTTCAATTACCACATATCCTTCTTAGACTGCACACAATCGTCTAAAGATAAGTATAATAAAATAAACAAGACGTCGCCGGTACAGAAGGGGTTAATCATTGCTTCTGACTCTGCAATCTATCCATGCGATTATAGATGAAACACTGGCCGCCCCTGTGTTTATATACTGTATAATAATTATTTTAGGCTCCACTCTCGCAATCTGAATATCATATTAGGGAAACTCATGCATCTGTTACGCCAAGCTGAAACGCAGCGTTATCAGTTTAACTAAAATGCATTTCACTGACGCTTTTAGGATATTGCAGCGTTTGATGGCATTGCTGATAGTCTACGAAACTGACTGTCACTCTAGTACTAAATGCAACTTATTGCCAGGGATATCCTTTTAGTGAAAATGTATGTATGCATGCATGTATGTATGTACGTATGTATGTACGCATGTATGTATGTGTGTATGTACCGGTATGTATGTATGTAATGTATGTATGTATGAATGTATGTATGTATGTATTTATATACTCAGGTAAATACCCCATAGCTAGGGGTGGCCGACTCAAGACAGAGACCGAACAGAAACCACAATTAAGCTTTCAATTTTTAGAGTCCGGGACTACTTTCGCATTCCCTCGCCCCTTTCTCTGTCTCGCCTAGCAAGTGAAGTTTGCAAGGGCGGGGGAGGGGGGGTTACGTAGCCTCCCACCTCCAGAAGGAAATGTAGGACAGTAAAATACAGGCAGAAACGGCTAAGAATGGGTGGAGGATGCCAAACCTCACTCTGGATAGGACCAGCCCTCACCGGTATATATTAATCTTTGCTGACAAATTTACGATTGATGTATACTGAAGATAATCATACTCTAGCCAGTAATGTACAATTATTGTTTAAATGAGGAATTAAATTAATATGTTCTAAATATGACATCAATTTAATGTTTTATTTAAATTATGAAGTCATGTTAATGCATTTTTTTATTTACGAATTATTTGTGCAGAGAGAGAGAGAGAGAGAGAGAGAGAGAGAGAGAGAGAGAGAGAGAGAGAGAGAGAGAGAGAGAGAGAGAGAGAGAGAGAGAGAGTACAAAGGAGTACAAAGGAAATCAAGCAACAACAGGTCTAGTGACCCTTCTAGGCTGCTTGTCCTCCAAAACACTGAGGATCAAGTGTCCAAACAGTGGTTTAGAGTGGGTAAGGGAACATTGGAAAGGGAACTACTGCCCTAGAACTAATGTCCGTGGCAGAGCGAGAGAGAGAGAGAGAGAGAGAGAGAGCACCAAGGGGCATCATTAATATTTTAGTTATTGTTACTTGATACAGAATACCAGAGCTGAATTAACCACTTGCTAGTATCGGGATATAAGGAAGTTGGAGTTACAATATTTGTTTTATATGCGAATGAAGGAAGTAAGAAGGAGGTGTTGTGTAGAGTTAGATGTGCTGGAAAGTGTGAAAAGGAACACCTTGAGATGGTTCGGCCATAAGGAACGTATGGGAAGCGAGAGAATGACTAAGAAGGTGTACGACAGCGAGGTGGAAGGACAAAGAGGGAGAGGTAGACCGAAAGAGAGGTGGAAGGAAGGAGTGAGGAAGTATATGGATGAAGGCGGTGATGGTTAGGAAGAAGGGCGTAGACTGACTGGGGACAGAGGTGCATGGGGGCGGTTCGTTCGTGGCCACCCCTTCGGGGATCACGGCGTCAGGCAATAGATAGATAGATAGATGAATGAGGCAAACGGCAAAGCTGCCTGTAGCAAGTGTTCCCCCCCCCCCCCCCCCCCCAAGGTTGAAAGAGTGACAGAGCCAAAATCAAGGTATATTAAGGGTAATTTAGGTGCGTTGGAAGAAGTGTGATGTGATTGTTAAGTGTAGTAAAGTGAATAGGAGGAGGAAGAGTTTGTGGGGGGTAGCTGGATTACTCTTTGTAGGTGAGGCCCAAATAGAAACAATGTGGGCAGCAAGGCAAATTAAATGAGAGTTACAGCAACTCCTTATAAATTGCCTATGTGGCCTCCCCTGGATAATGTATCGAAATTGAGCCGATTTACCTGCTACAATAAAAGTGTAGTGCATAATAAATGCAAATATATAATTCAACAAACTTTCTATCCATCATAAGCTCACATAAGTTTAATATTTTCTGTTAAATATCGATGCCTACCTCTCTAACTTCATTATAGCCCGAACATCGCACGTAGTCAACTGCAGGTCCGGTTCTCGTTGCGTCAAATATTTATGAAAGCAAACACGATCTCTCTCTACAAAGCCGGTAGCTGATGGGGAAATATTGTTATGGCGGTATAAGTATTGAAATTGACTTTCGTTGTAAATATGTCGGAATTTAGTTGTTGTTATGGTTACGACAGATCAATATATGCCGACGATGCCAGTCTGAAATGTGTGTTTTAACCCTTTGAAGATTTAATTACCAGCCGAAGGCCGGTTCCTCCTAAATTACGAGCTCGCTGCCGCTCACCAGGAAAACATTGACACCTAAATGCCCAATAAGTTTTAACATTGACAGAGAAATAGGGCGAAAGGTTTTAAAGACATCAAACTATTGAGTTGAACTACTTAAAATCTCAAAGCTAATGGGGCTAGATATGAAGAAGGGAGGCCAGAAAAAACATCATGTAGCCTAAATTTATATTAATAAGCTCATCCATTATATATATATACAGTGTATATATATATATATATATATATATATATATATATATATATATATATATATATATATATATATATATATATATATATATACTATTTTGATGGTGTAATGGTTTGAGTGTTTAACATTTGTTTATGTGGTAACCCTGGGTCAAATACCGGGTGGACCATATGCTTTCATTAATTTCATTAGGAGGTATTTGGTGTTGGGAGTGATATAATATATTAGATTATATTATATGAGATGTAAACAAGTAAATGTAAATATATCAGTGTGATCAAAATAATACAAGGATTATAAATATGAAGTTAGATGTGTAATTATCTAAAGAGTTATGAGTGTAGATATAACTATATAATTATACATGTATATTAAAGTGCTTATATTTGAATATAGGTATGATTGAATGCAAAAATGGTTATTCAAGATACATATATAAAAGCAATTGTAGAATGCTGATGGAGATAATATGATATACATATAAAGGATAGGCTTATTAATATAAAGTTAGTCTACATGATGGATACACGTTCATCTGCCGTTGGTTGCATCGAGTTGTTTTTTGATATCCAAAGTGACTGTTTATTAGAGATGTATTCAGCTACATATAGACGATTTTATTTAGATTAGGAAGGATCTATGGTAGTTACAAGGGTTAACCTTTTCAAGATCCAATACGCATTTCTTGTCTGTTTTCCGGCTATTACTAGACTATGTTACTTTGCTTTGGAAGGGTATATACTATACAGGTATATATACTGTATATATATATATATATATATATATTATTTTTTTCTTTTTTCTAATATTCCAACTACTCCCTCTCGGTCATAGGCTGAGAGCCTGCACACTCTAACGCTGAACACGGTGAGGCCCGTGAGGTCTTGTTCCTGCCTAGGGAGTGAGACATGCGAAGCACCCACGGCTCGAAGCAACTGCATCTCTGAAGCTGCTCCGCCTCTGTGCTTCACCGTCTCATCCCTCAGGCTCGGACCCTCACTCTCAGAATGCCACCTATTGAGCAATTAACTCACTAGGCATTGCTCCCCTGTAGCAGTAGCATATTTTGAATATGGGAATATTCATACAATGCTATTTAATCAGGGAACAATGAGGTATTTTTTTGGTATTTCGGCGTGCTGTGGTAATGCACTGAAACAGCACAAATTCCATCCTAATAATATCTTCCCATTGACACATTGGGATTCGAACCCAGGACCATTGGATTACCAGTCCAGTGGATAAACCACTCTGCCACACCTCATAGGGTTAATTGAGATAGTCTTTACCCTTATAATTCCCACAGATCCTTCTTAAACTGTATATAATCGTCTAATGAGAGCCAGAATAAACTGTCAAAATGAGTCACAATGTTCAAAGGGTTATTGTGTAATAGTCGGTAACCTTTTCATTGCTAGACGTCCTGCCTAAGCTGAATAAAATCGACAAATAGTGGCCACAAAATCAGAAAAAGGGCGTCACCGGTGCTGATCGGGCTAAAGACGGTAATACAGTGGAAGTTGTTGCAGGTGTAGCATGAGTTTGAGGTGTAAGACTCCAGGCGATACGGTATATTTGGGGGTCTAATAACCAATATACTGTATATATACAGGTGAGAGAGAGAGAGTATAATCAGCAGGGGATAACAAAAATAACTGGCCACTCAATATATATGCAAAACGAAAGAGAGAGAGAGAGTATTATCGGCAGGGGATAACAAAAATAACTGGCCACTCAATATATATGCAAAACGAAGAGAGAGAGAGAGAGAGTATAATCGGCAGGGGATAACAAAAATAACTGGCCACTCAATATAAATGCAAAACGAAGAGAGAGAGAGTATTATCGGCAGGGGATAACAAAAATAACTGGCCACTCAATATAAATGCAAAAACGAAGAGAGAGAGGGAGAGAGAGAGAGAGAGAGAGAGAGAGAGAGAGTAAAACACACAATTGTTCTCCATGTAAACGAGGACAGGTTTATAATAGAAAGTTTAATTCATATTTGTTTCACCAACCAACCAATAAATTAACAAATAAACCTAACTAGTGAAATCAATGAAAGTAATGAATACGTGTGGTACTGCAAGGGCTCGAACCTAGGATACTCACACCAAAATTCCGCGCACTAATCATTAGGCTATCAAGACCATCAAATACCATCATTCGTGAGAGCCGATAAAAAAATGTATCTAGTGGTTAGCGCTCTGGGTTCGCAAACAGAGTACCCGTGTTCAAATCCCACGAAGTACGGGACAGGTGGGCAGTCTAAAAATAACCAATGCCTCTGTTCAGTAATTAGGAAACTTAAGAGGGGAGAAAATAATATTTTCATTTCCACTGGAGGTATTTTTTCTGGACCCCTTTCTCCCTCATATCGTTGTTTTATATATCATGAAGTTCGCCCCATTTGTTTGGCTATTATAAGAACTTTTACCCTATTTCTGTCAATTTTAAGTCCTTTCGTGTCATTTAGGTGTCATTTTATTTCTGGCGAGCGATAGAGAGCCTGTTATTTAAATGGAAGTGGCCTTTGGCCAGGATTATTTTGTTTACCGAAAAATGTACACATTTATCTGGAAAGGGTGTCTAGTGGGTGTAATTTTAAGTTTGATGGAAGTCTAGGCAACAAACTCAAAACTTCCCCTTAGATATATACGTGCTATCTAAGGAGATAAACTTTAGTAAGCTGGATAATTACACACTGCATATCTGTAGCCCTCATGTATCAAGCTGGAAAACTCAACCACTACAAGCTGTCAAAGGTTAGGGTAAGAACAAGAGCAGGGCGGTATAGTTTTGGCCTAGTGTAAGCCCCCAAGCATTTTATTTTACCGATTAATATACCAATAACCAAAACTCTCACTCTACTGTAATTATTCATCAGGAACCTTTTACCCATTCAATACTTTATAGTGACTTCATTTTCATCCTATTCTGGACACTATTAGACGATTATATACACCTTAGGCAAAAGATCTGTCCATGTTACCTAAAATGGTTATATGAGATAGTCTGTAGCCTTTTTAATAGTTACACGTCCTTCGTTAGCTGAATAAAATTGTCTTATATTTGACAGAATGTAATAAAAAGGACAGAATATGTAGCCTTTTTAATAGTTACACATCCTTCATAAGCTGAATAAAATCGTATCATATTTGACAGAATATAATGAAAAGGACAATTTGTAGCCTTTTTATAGTTACATGTCCTTCGTTAGCTGAATAAAATCGTATTTGACCTAATATAATGGAAAAAGAGAGAAATTATACTGAATGGGTTATAAACATCGAACCCATACTTGACGTTGATAGAACTCCTTTGGAACCACCACCACGACCCGCTGACGCTGCAGAGGTCGGAAGTTTGTTGCGGTAGGGGGGGTGGGTGGAGGTGAATGGAGGATATGAGGCGCTCGGATTCTTAAGGGAAGATGAGTCGCTTTTCTGGTCCCCCTTCTTCCTTGTGTTTAGCCGCATTAGTTTTCTGGTCCCCCTTCTTCCTTGTGTTTAGCCGCATTAGTTTTCTGGTCCCCCTTCTTCCTTGTGTTTAGCCGCATTAGTTTCTGGTCCCCCTTCTTCCTTGTGTTTAGCCGCATTAGTTTTCTGGTCCCCCTTCTTCCTTGTGTTTAGCCGCATTAGTTTTCTGGTCCCCCTTCTTCCTTGTGTTTAGCCGCATTAGTTTTCTGGTCCCCCTTCTTCCTTGTGTTTAGCCGCATTAGTTTTCTGGTCCCCCTTCTTCCTTGTGTTTAGCCGCATTAGTTTTCTGGTCCCCCTTCTTCCTTGTGTTTAGCCGCATTAGTTTTCTGGTCCCCCTTCTTCCTTGTGTTTAGCCGCATTAGTTTCTGGTCTCCCTTCTTCCTTGTGTTTAGCCGCATTAGTTTTCGGATTTTATGATGTTTGGCCCATTAGTTTTACGATTCTAAGGCCTTTTAGCCCATTTCCTTGTCAATATTAAGACTTTTCGTAACATTTTACAGTAGGTGTCGATTTTTTTCTGGCGAGCGATAACGAGCCTGTAATTTAAGAGGAACCGGCCTTTGCCCGGGACATTTTCTATCGAAAAATTAAAAAAAAAAATTATCTTTATTGTGGTGTATTTTTGAAAGTTTGATGGAGGTCTAAAGAGGAAACTAAGACATAATTATAATAAAACATATACAGTATATATATATACATGAGGAAATATTACACCCATACCCCTTTAACACTAGCTAATTCCACGTCTAGGCCAATGATTGTGGTGTTTATTTATTCTTTATTTATTCTTTATTTTTTTTAATTATAGGTGAGGATTTTATTTGTTCTTGCCTTTTTATCCAATATTATATGTTTTACGCTGTCACTTAGACCCTCTACAAACTACCCCCCCCCCTCTGATCTCCCTGAATGCTTCAACAAAAAAGATGATAATAATAATTATAATAATAATTAAAGTTGCAAGCAACGTTGTCCGGGGTTCGAGCGGTTTTGCAAGCAGGGTATTGTGTTGGATACAAAAGCTGTGTCACAGATATCAAAAGATCATTTAACTTACCGGCATGGAGAAACTACAGAAGGAACAGATTGTGCAAGCAAACAAGAGCGAGAGAGGGAGAGATTGGCTGTATAAGGGATCTGCCTCAATTTGCTTAGTAACAGAGTTGTATGTGGAATAGGCTACCGAGTGCTATAATGGGATAAAGAACAATAGAGCATCAACTTGAAATTAGATAGAACGAGATAGGTTGGGTGTGAAAGGGATCTGCTATGTGCAGGTCAATCGGCTCTCTGCAGACTCCCGTTTTCTTATTTTTTATGTTCTCATTTGTGAGGGAGAGAGAGAGAGAGTATGGCAAGAGAGAATAGGATGTCGTAAACGTAAGGAAGATAGCGATAAATATGAGAGAGAGAGAAAGCGTGGGATGGGTTGGGTATGAATGGGATCTGACATGTGGGCCAATCGGCTCTCTACAGACTCCGGTTTTCTTATGTTCTCATTTGTGAGAGAGAGAGAGAGACTAGGATGTCATAAATGTAAGGAAGACAGAGATAAATGAGAGAGAGTTTTATGAGATGGGTTGGGTGTGAAAAGGATCTGTCTTGTGTGGGCTAATTGGCTCTCTACAAACTCCCATTTTCTTATGTTCCTATTTCATACAATTGTGTTTTGGTTGCAGGTATATGAAAACATGGGTGTATAGTAAGTAGTGTAAATAACAGGTAACATTTATGAGATGGGTTGGGTGTGAAAGGGATCTGCCTTATGTTGGCCAGTTGGCTCTCTGCAGACTCCCATTTTCCTCTTGGTTGCATGTGTAAGGGATCTGCCTCATTTGTACCGGTGCGCAAGCAAACAAGAGCGAGAGAGAAAGAGATTGGCTGTGTAAGGGATCTGCTCTATTCGCTTGGTAAAAGAGTTGTAAATATGTGGAATAGGCTACCGAGTGCTATAGTGGATCAATAACAACAGAGCTTCAACATAAAATTTGATAGGACGAGAGGGGTTGGGTGTGAAAGGGATATGCCGTGTGTGGGCCAATCGGCTCTCTGCAGACTCCCATTTTCATCTTGGTAGCATGTGTAAGGGATCTGCCTCATTTGTACCAGTGTGCAAATAAGAGAGAGACAGAGAGAGAGAGAGATTGGCTGTGTAAGGGATCTGCCTCTCTCGTAACAGTCTTAGATATGTGAAATAGGCTACCTAATGCTATAGTGGGATCAAGAACAATAGAGAATTTCAAGATAAAATCAGAGTCATATGGACGAAATGGGTAGGATGTGAAAGGGATCTGCCTTTTGTGGGCCACTTGTCTCTCTGCAGATTCCCATGTTCATCTTAGCTGCATGTGTAAGGGATCTGCCTCATTTGTACCAGTGTGCAAACAAACGAGTGACAGAGAGAGACTGGGTGTGTATGGGATCTGCCTCTATTCGTTTAGTAACAGAGTTGTGGATATGTGGAATTGACTACCGAGTCCTATAGCCAATCAGCCAATTGGCTCTCTGCAGACTCCTGTTTACTTATGTTCTCATTTGTGTGAGAGAGAAAGAGAGAGAGAGAGAGAGGCTCCCTATTTCCTATGTTCTCATGCACTAGTATGTCGTAATCATAAGGAAGACCGCAATAAATAAGAGAGAGAGAGAGAGAGATGAATAATACGTAGCCTATAGGGACACTCAAAGCACACACATAGCTACACAAGACCATCACACAAGCACACACACCCCTATCTAGCGACAATTACTTGCACTCTCTCTCTCTCTTCTCTCTCTCTCTCTCTCTCTCTCTCTCTCTCTCTCTCTCTCTCTCTCTCTCTCTCTCTCTCGAACTGTCCTGCTTACATAACATACACACTCACCCCCTCCCCTTCCATCACTTTGTATCTACGATATTATTTCCGTGTTATTTACTGTATATGGATTAAGTTATTGGTGTTCACTCTTGACATAGGTGTCCTGCTACTTCTGCATGCATACATAATAGCATGAAAGTGATCAATACGCGCATATGAAGCTACGTATCTCGTATATCGGGGTCCCTTCGGAGGTGGGTGAAGTTTGATGTCTATGGGGAGATATCGGCCATCTCTTCTTATTACACACCATTTCAGTTACCTCCACTCAATATTTTGCCCGTTAGGCCGAGTTATAAAGAGCGCAAATATGCGTATTATGCCCAGAGAGAGCGAGAGTGAGAGCATGGAGATAGAGAGGGGATGGGAGGGGAATGGAGAGAGAGAGGAGGATGGATATATTATATAGGGACATGATGTAGGCAACAAAAAGGAATGCTCTCTCTCTCTCTCTCTCTCTCTCTCTCTCTCTCTCTCTCTCTCTCTCTCTCTCTCTCTCTCTCTCTCTCTCTCTCTCTCTCTTTAGCACAGATATTAATACCTACCATTTGTGCAAAACATTTATTTTAGCTTTTCGAAGGCAAATAAGTATTTCCGATGAATATCTAGCCTTGTATTTATATCATGAATCCTGTTAGATGTTATTAATTAATAAGAGACATGTCTAAGGGTTACATTTATACACAGGATAATATATGTAAATACGAATTTCAGACCATAATTTGACAAATGGCAACTCCATAGTGACGACTGAGAAAAGGTGGAGCGAAACGAAATGTATCTCACTCTCTCTCATAAATTGTCAAAAACTTTAAAGGCCTAGAACTTTGTTATTAAACTAAGCATTTGGCAAAGGGAGGAATTGTTAAAAACCTTAGCCAATACTCTGCTATTCACCAAAAATCAATTTGAATTATCATTATTATTTGGTAGGGTAGGTATGTATAGGTAGGTTGGATAAATAATTGCTGGAATTTGTATGGACTTTAACTATTTTGATAGTTAAATTTAAAAAATGTATGGATCTTAATTATTACTATAACTATTATTAAGCAAAACTAGGGGATGCGGGGAAACCTATAGACTGAAGACTGAAAACGTTGTGTGGGTAGCTAATACGGTTTTAAAGTAATTTATGAATAGTCAGTTTTCAATGCTGCGGCCAAAATATTCCACCAATTTCTATTCTTTTGGTACCAAAACGTTCGGAATTGCGAGCCTCACCCAACTACGTAAACATGGATTTGATCATCCATGCAGTTTTCAAGATGTGGATTTTTCAGTGTTTCGAGGTTTTTTCAAGATTGCCGGAAAAAAAACCCACGTGCAAAGCAAAACCTTTTCCATAACATTTGCAGAGCATTAGTAG